>KZ346924.1:3438-31302 GCA_002352805.1 Teladorsagia circumcincta | reverse complement strand
GCGCAATATTGCGCGTTCTCGTCTCGTCGCCTCAATATGGGGTGGACGGCTAAGAAGCGTCCGATTCAAATTGGGTTTTCATTCCGTTTTCCATAAATCAGTCGCAGCACACAGACGTCGCGTACAGCCTGCAATGCATCGCATGAGCATAAATTTCATCAAGCTGGACTTTATTTGGATACTGTAGCTTGGTGACGAGTAATGGCGTATAGCAAACCAGGTGCAGGGGGATATCGACATTCTGCAGCTTTTGTCACGGCACTTGAAGTCAGGTTGGGTGGTTGTTGAGGGGCAGGAGATCAGTTAAAAGATAGCCTTGGCTCGGGTCTCCGGATTTCTGTCAACCGTGAGACTAGGCAATTCAGCGTATTGCTGTGTTGTCGGGGGACTCTTGCAACTCTCTACAGAATCTCTGCTTTCTTTATCTCCTTAACAAGGCTCAGTCCTGCTACCACAGAGGAAGTCTGCTTTTCCTTCTCACACTCCCCTGGTTGACAGAAGCCTTGTAAACCTTGGCTTGAATACTTCAAATTTTATAATTTCCCGACAGGGTTTCTCAGTGTTTATATGAACCGTTTCGAATAAGCAGTGCTCCTGAAGACGCTGATAATTGAATATTCCAGGGTTGACTGTCCGTTCGCACTATTCGAACGAGAGGGTTACATTTGAAATTTTGGGAAGAATGGGGGTCGCACTTGAGGTTAAGCAAGGCTCTACCTCTGGAAAAAAATGCGAAGGGAGCTCGTATTTAAAGGAGCTGGAGCTTTTGTGGTTGTGGAAAGGGAGTTGTTTTTGATCGATTTTGGCGAAAAATTCGCAGGTGAAGTTTGCTTTGTTGACTGGTCTCAGAATCCAACACTATAGAAACTGCCATGATAGCGAGGGCAGCGGTAAGGGGAGAGAGTCGTATTGGGGGAGCGGATGTGATAGGGGTCTCAAAATTTCTGAAAGAATGCGATCTCGACGGTTGCCCTGGAATATTGCACGTCCTATTCAACAAAGGATATCGTACAGATCGTATGGAATGAAAGGGCTTGGAAATCAGTTTGCAAACTCATCACAGCGCTGTGATCAGGACAAAGGCGTCCCACTTTGTCCTGCTCTTACTTCGGGAGCGTTACCTCCCATTACAGGTCACTTCTCATTTTTCAGGACAGGACCAGTGAACTATAGTATCAGCTGCTTTTGAAGTTACTGTAACAGACTGTGGAGTAACAAGCTTCAAGCAAGTGAATATCCGAAGCAGTTTCCCTAGTCTTTTGGTAGGGGCTCAACCACAAATGTATCCATTCGGGGTCCAGACGTACCTACGTTCACAGGCCCTCATGTCCTTGGGGGTGGGGGGGCGTCATGACACGGCCATTGGTACGTGATACTAGGACTAAGCCCAGGAGGGGAGAACCGCAAAGGAGACATATAGCTCACATACTCTCCCAGAATCCCTGTCATTGCCTAAAGCTTAGTCCCAATCACAATTTGTTCACTTGAATGTCCCCCCCCCCCTCCCCCAAGGACATGAGCGCCCGTTCACAACAGAGGTCTTGCTTTGTGACCGTTTATTAACTGTAAATCTTCTAAACTGTTTAGGAATTGCTTGAAATATGAGATTTTGAATTTGAAATCTTTTTTTTTTCAGTTTTTTCACTACTAAACTTATCGTCCCAAATACATATTTTCCAAAAACCACAGGCTTTCCTACGGCAAGCTCACATGTAAGGGCAGCAATTTCTGGGCCGAGAATGTTGTGAGACTTTGCATAATTTTATGTCGATACGAAGCGCGTCTCTGTGTGTTGTGGCAACGGGCGACGACCATAAATCTCAGAAGCAGATCGCGAATTCGCGCAGATGAAAGGAGCCGCAGCGCGCTGCGTGCGCTACGCGACCTGCCACCTGACCACTGACGTCGCATCGCGCCCGGTTGTATACTGTAACCAGACGTCAGTCTGTTCGGGCAGCCAGCCACCCAGCCAGCCATCTCACCCTTGTCTGATTCACACCAACTAACTTTAACAACAACTCGTTCTCAAGGTCCAGCTTTCAATTCATCGCTACGATTCTGCTTTTTTCAGGTTCAAAGTCTGGTGAATCGAAACGTACGCGGCAAACATATTCACGTAATCAGACGCTGGAACTCGAAAAAGAATTCCACTACAACAAATATTTGACAAGAAAACGAAGACAGGAAATTTCCGAGAGTCTACAGCTCACCGAAAGACAGGTACCGTACCTCTGGTTCAGTCTCGTTTTCGTCACACGTCTCATTTAATTGCTCCATTTCCGCGCCTCATTCGCCGCGCGAGCACCTCTGACGATATGTCGTCGTTCATCCGCATCAACCACCCACTCCCATTCACCATATTGATCTACCCACACGGTGACGTCTACCGTAATCCGTACGGGACGTGAAGATGAAAGACGCCGTCATTTCGCTCTCTTTGTCACTATTTCGATTTCCCGCAAAGGCGACAATGACGCGGGGTTTTTCGTGGAACGCTGCTGGCCGTTTTTCAAAGTGAAAAGTGGCGCAGCGAAGAAGATTATTGATTGGAAATGGGCTATTTGATCGTTGTCGAAATAAGCCGGTGAATTATGGCCATTGCTTAAATCGTGTTTAACAAAGTGCAATATATAGCTTCATCGGTCCTTCTCACCTCAAGACGAGCCAGTAAAGTTACTATTCAGCAAAGTAACTGCACTAGCTATCGAATAAATGTTCCACAAGAATGCTGGGTTGTGAACAGAACTTTCGCCCCAGACGGGACTCGAACCCTTACCTCTTGCTTACCGGGCAAGTGCTTTACGAGTTCTTGTGTTCCACCATTCTTGTGAAACATTCGCAAGGCAAGCGGCGGCCAAAAACTGCAGTAACAAACAAAAACAATTCATATTGAATGAATATTTATTAGATAGTTATATATTTTTGGATTAGGGGGATAGTCTTCTCCTATTTTCTCACCAGCTCCTCATAGTTGAACGCTCTCATTTGCGCTGGGGACAAAGGTGGTCAGGCCCCCACGAACTCAAACCCCACGTAGCGCTACCCGGCCGTTCACATGTTTTCAGGTTTCCCCTCTTTTCTGAAAATGCCCAGCTGGATGATACTTACTGAGCCCTGTCATTAGCAGGCAATGATCCCGATTTTGTCATCACCAAGTACTCTCATATGCATTTTTGTTTCAAAAACTTTTAACTTGGCCTAATATCTATGAGTCTAAGGACATAATACTCCCTGGTTCGGAATGGGGCCGTCACGGTGCTACATTTCGAATGGTCGCGATTGCAGTTGCTCTTTTACGAAGGTAAAAACATTACGTGGGCATCGTAGAAGAATTCATACACAAATCAGTGATTCTTGATGAAGGGCTTAACACGATCGAGGTGTTGTAATAACTCAGAGCTGACTTTGCAGCTGCTTTGGGCTTCAACCCCGTCCTGGAGTGTTGATGTAACTCGTAAATCTGGCGAAACATCTCCAGTTGAAGTTGGCGATAGAGTTGCGTGAAATACGAAAAAGCGCCGATTTTTTCTTGAAATCATTTCACCTCTCAGTTAGAGCCCAGACAGTGAAGTACACTCGCTCTCAAATGACCTCGTGGGTGCTCAGGGTCACACCAACTTTTGTGAACGGTGAACAGTTTTGGGTATCATTATTCAGACGAACTCAGCTTGAAACGTCCTTTTGAGCTGACTGTTGAAAGAATTGCACTCAACTTTGTCGCTTAACCGTGAGCCTAGCAGGCTTGGTATACTGTATGCCACTGGGAAGGCGAGCAGGGTTTGCGAATCAGAAAACCAAGAGGGCCACTTTGATCGCATCGTTGGCAAATATTTTCCTCTAAGGTCAGACCATACTATTCCTTCACTTCCGCAAAATCTTTGAGCCTGTCAGATCACGCAACCATACAGAGAAGTTGTGATAGAGTAATTGATGAGCGATCTTTCGAGAACGCGCAGCGAATAACACCTCCGTCTATAATTGTGGAGGCATTCGAACGCAATTTGTTTTTATGACACGTGTCACTAAAAAGAAATATACGGGGGGGGGTGCAATAAAAAAGGACATTTTGTTTCCATACTCAAATGGATTTTTTTACACTTTGCTCACTCCAAACCGAATTCTAACAGCTTAGAATTGAAGAGCACATTCCATTCTATACGAAAATCTACTTCATATCCATCTGCGTGGACGGTAACGGAAAAATGGCTCCGGAAACATGGTGCACTAGTTGAGTTCAATGTGGTCCTTGATCAATCGTGAGCCATTACGACGTTTTCTGAAGGAGAGTTTTGAGGGGCTCGCGTTGTCAAACTAATGTCCCTAGGAAACTATCCAACATGGAATCGATTCAACAAATCGTGTGAAAGCTTCAGTGTGAAGCAGTTACTAAAGGCCTTGTTGAGCTCGATGACGATGACAGATGACGTCATATCCTGAAGCACGAGGAGGGGTTGGAGAGGTGGTCTGCGTCCACTTATAGAGGGATATCTTGGGAATATTTTGCTGAAGAACTTCCGTCAACCACGTCAATCTATGCGAAAAAGGGGCGAACTGCGACATAGGCAAAATGTCTTTTTTTGGTTCCCCTGTATTTCCAGGATGGGAAGCTTTTCTACCCTCCCACACCAGTGCTCTACTCTGCAACTTTACTACCAGAATTGAATGATCTACCTCAGTGCAGCACATATTAGTTACTCTGTTTCTATCAGAGCGACTTCCACGCGCACACGCCCGTGAATTGGGTTTTTGATGCCACTACCGCTGAGTTCAAGCGGAATGATCATAGTGGACTAATTGCGCTTCACCGAGCCAGATGTGTTCCTTGAGGGACGGACCACTCTATTCTTATCACAAAGATTCTGATTTGTTTGAAAACATTTGTCCTTGGGAAGGACTAGTACTTGTGATTCCTGGGCACTGCACTGATCCGAAACAAAGAAAACAGGTAGTGAAACGAAGATAAATCAAAGCCCGTTATGACTATTTCTTGACCGTGGCCAGTTCTGCAGAATTATAGTGACCCCTTACACTTCCTTGTTGCACCCTCTACTTGCTTTTTTTCGAGTATTCGAGCTGATTTTCCTCATTTCAGGTGAAAATATGGTTCCAAAACAGACGAATGAAGCACAAAAAGGAGAGCAAAGGCGAAGGAGTTGGCGAACACGAGAGTGACGAATCCACACAGGACGATCAGCAGAACTCTTGAGTCTGACCATCACATTCTTCGAGCTTCCTCTTTCCTGTGAGAGGTCGCGCCAGACACGCGCTTTGTCTCTTTGCCATTTGCCATACACTACGGATATATATGCGTATGACATTTCCCTCCGAAATCGCTAATACATAATACTACTTGATACATTTCATTTGATTCCGATGATTAATCGATATGTTTGGCTCTCTCGCTCTGGAATTTTTCTTGTAATTTATCTCCAACGCACGGGTTTCTACGCGCTAGAGCTCTTCTTTCTTCTCGCACTACTGTGAGTTCAATACTACATCCCGATCTCTTCTAGTTATAGCGGAACTACCACCGAACTAGAAATCACCCCTGCTATATCTTTTCTATTTTTCTGCAGTGGCGATCTAGAAGGGGAGTTCCGCGATTTGTGTCCCAGTGTAATGTGTTGTTCATATATATGTTTTACATAAATGAATCTATATGGATAATCTGTAGCGTAGTTGCTCGTGGCGGTACCTAGCCAGATATCTGCGGTCAAATATCGGATGTGTAATGTGTGCGTTTCAATGGCCTTTTACCTCGGAATTCAGTTTATCCTACTTTTTCCATAAAACCACTCTGATTGGGGTGAATATTGCTCCTGATGGCAGGTGGGGGCTACCAAGGAGTGGACGATTTATCGTTGCTATTGGGATGGAACAAGAGCAGCTCCGAGTCTGGGAAGGCATTATTGCTCATGCAGCTCCTGATCTTCTTCGAAGGCTTTTCCAGCTGGATACTGCTCAAGCTTCGAAAACAAAACAGTTGGAAAGTGCGAGCGAGGTTAATACGGTGGATATTGGATAACGGTGGAATACGGCGGATACATACTATCCAAACCTAATACAGCTCATAAATCTACCTAAAAACAAATTCGGATTCTCCTTTTGTCTAACTGGATGTAGAAGACTTCGTTCATGGTGGGATTAATAAGGTGTAAGGCACAGCTCTTTTATATGATTCATCTTCCAGAGAAGGGCAATGGCCCCCCATCATAACTTCAGCATGCATGTGAAGTCACTGAAAGGATGATGAAGTGACTTCACTTGGCTAAGAGAATGGAAAGTCAAAAATGAGTGAGATCCACCCCCACCACAATCTTAAACTGCAAGACACTTCGTCATGGACACATCTAGGGATGCATCGTCAATCACAAAAGCAGTTCAACTCAGCGGAGGTCTGAACAAAACCGCCGTGAAGTTTGAAGTGAGCTGAACTTTTTTTAATGAGGCGACTCTCTCAATGCTTTCAGCCCACGATGAACACTTCTGTAAACTAGAATGACGTCTGTAGAGAGAATCTTATTCATTTTCGACTTGCCGATTTCTGTCGATAGCGAAGAGACACAAACCTGCGTCAAATAAAGTGATTTACCAACTTTTTTGTGACTCCTTTGAATGAACTACGTAATTGATGGCTAGACTTCAATGGTCCGCTCTGTTCACTTTACGATGACTTCAGCTTCAGTGAAGGTGTGAATTTTTAAAGAGACCCGTCAGTGGTCGTAAATGAGGACATCGTTTGAAGCAATTTGATATTTTACCTGGGCTTTGAGGTAGAGAGCAGGCAACAAATAATTCAAGCGAGGCCACCAAGCTGTAGGAGCCATAAGAATGGGAAATTCTTCACCGTCGGAAGAATTTATCTTTTTTGGTTAAAGTGTCGCTCGGGATCAGGAAAAGATTCAGCTCAACTAGTTCTATGGTAGTAGAAATTATTCACTTTGCAGAAGCCTCACATGTGGCAACTCGAGCGCTTCGCCTCGTTTCTGCCACGGCGCCGCAAAACTCTAGGCTATCAGAAACCGAGTCTGAGTGAACTCTACAAACATGAAAAGTCTTCCTTGAAATAAGCTTTGCAGTGAAAATTGTTCCTACGAGGACAAATATGAGATTGGCACAGCTGAGTCAAGGTAAAATGGCACTTCAGTGGTGTAATCGGTAGCAGAACAGCCACAAGCTTCCCATCTAGAGCGAAAGTTATGCCCATAACACGGCATTTTTTTTGTGCTGAGAGCGACTGGGTCCGCTCCGTAGCCCTGGGTTCGCGTTGCCTAAATGTTGTTTTTATAGATATCCCTCTTGATAAAACTTCAAAAAAGATCCCGGAACGTAGCCAAGATTTTTTCAGAAGCATGTGCCTTCTTGGTGTAAAACAGTGATCAAATGTAATGAAGACAGCTTTGCAGAAATCACTCAGTCTTACCTGTTTGGGTTCGTTGTTTCAATAAATTTTCTCTCACAAAGAGCAGTCGTAGTGGTAGTGGCTACGCACTGTACTGCACAGTAGGACAAAATTCATAAAATTCGAATATAGCTGACAATAAGCCTACTATAAGTCGTTAGTTGTTAGAAACGTTGTACAGGTTTCGAGTGCGGCCTACCTACCTAGTGGGAACCAACGCATCTAATGTAATTTAGTCCTCTCTTCACGGGATCGACAGGTTCCCACGAAGTTATGGGGTGCCTGGTTGCCCTAAAGTGGATTTCGCGCATCTATGCGTAGATGAGCAGAATCCACTTTAGCCTATATGTAGCCGCTGATGCTCAATGGAAGACAGCGCAGTTTTGATAGCAATAATCCGGTGACCACGTTTACTCCACCCTTTCACTAAGGCAAGACATAGTTCCATCGAAGCATTATGTACTATGAGCATCGTATGAATTAAACCTTCCATAATCCCCGTCGGGAGGGGCAAAGTAGCCATGAAACACCCTACGCTATGTCGTGCATTCGTTCAGGATATGAGAACATGAAAAAGCTGTAGCTGTCCTCGTTATGGAGGTTTTCCAAACCACTGCTTGGTATGGCCTAAGTGAGCGAACAGCCTGGACAGCAGCTCGTCCTCTCTACATTCGGGACTGAGGCAGTAGCTTTCCCTACAAGCAAGTCATAAAAACTTATTTTGATCATCAAAGAAAGGTTGTTACTAAAAACTTTCAAATAATCAGTGACGTCTCTAGATTGGCTTGTTTGCTTCCTGATCATCAAACTCAGCAAAGGCTCGGACAATCTAGTGGGCGAATGAGTGTAGATCAGGAGCCCCAAAAACTTTCAGAAGTGAGTGAGCATAATTCGCTAAGAACTATACGAAATGCAGATGATAATACTAGGAAGTAGCGGTTCTATCACCGGCTTGCATCATTCTGCCAACGGAGGGGTCGTTTGAGGTCAGCCGTCTACCCAGTCGGCCACCCGACCGCCGCATACGAGCAGGCCGTCCGTGTTGTGACCCTTGCGATCGTAAAGACGACGGCGATGTTCGCACTGTTAACTACGTTGTAAATCATCGAAGGCGGCTCAAAATTAGAGGGTTTTCTGAAGGCAACGGGTCGGCTGATAGACGACGTCCGATAGAGCCACTCAGAAGAGTCCGACATAAGCCGAACTATCATTCGCTTAACGGGCTTTAGCAGGGAAATCACCATGTGGCAGTGATTAACTATCTTATCAGATAGAAAACCATTTCATTCTCAAATGCGCTCCTGAATCGGCTAATGAGCTGTCAGGTGAGTGCCCTCCGTTTTTCCAGGGATTCCTAGAGAAGTTCAGTAGAGAAGTCATTCACGAGCAGAACCTCTTTCCTGCTTAAAAGCGGTGACGTATAGGACAGATTGTTGCTATCATCTAAATGCCCTTATCTGATGAGATGCAATCAGTAGCAAGTTAGAAAAAGTGCTACTTCACTACCACATACAATCGTTTCAACGAAAGGAAGTTGCCTCTTCAAGAATGCTCTATCACTCTATCAGCCAGTATTAGTGTAATGTGTCGGTACATCAAAGGCAGGGTTTCTTCAGTTTGGTGCGATAGAGGCCATTGCCCGATGATTAATTTGTCTAATAACTTTTTGATAAATCGATATACTCGAATCGAAGTTTTGGTGAATGTCTGCTCACGTTTACACTTGGGACAAATCGGATTATCTCACGGATTTAGGATTACTACGGACTCGTACGCTCAGACTCTGCTGAGACAATTCCCTGCTACTTCGAAGATGATATCACTTTACACGAGATGGAAAAACTACAGGTTAGAACGATTCATACTCACATTCTTTTTGAAACTAGTAGAAGCGCATTCTTGCCACGGGTCATTGCGGTAACAATACATTTGAAACCGCGTGATACTTGTTCTCTTTGCTAGAATCGGGACTAAGCCTTGAGGCCCATTCATAGTTCGAGACTTCGGCTATAAGGCGATGGGGCGATATGCTTTTTGTAGCACATCCGCAGAGGGGACGCACGGGCCGCTACGCATAATGGTGAAAATTCTAATATGTCAATGTCTATTGCATTTACAAGGGAAAACAATGCAAACTGGGAAGACGATCGAGAGCAGGACACTTTAACCGCTACTCGTCATTAAACAGATCTCAATAAGCAGAGAAAAAAGATTGTTTGTTTATCCCTAGACTTGAATCTTCCTCAACGACATGTATCAAACACTTCCACGCTCGTCGCCTCAGCGCCCCACTGCATCTTCGCCTCCCGTGGTCGCTGAATTGCAGACGCTATCTCACATGTGACGCTACAGGGGGGAGGGAGCCCGGTCCGTCGATGTGCGCTCACTTCGTTTGACAGAATCGCCTGATCGCCCCATCGTTTCTGTGCTCAATAGCTGAAGTTTCGAACTGTTGACGGGGCCTAAGAGAGACTCTATGGTGCATGCGAAATTTTCATTCTCGCGGTGTCCCTGCCACGTCTAAGGTTTAGTCTACATGATGCCCGCTATCAGGATAACTCATAAGCGGGTCTTCGTACAGTTGGTTTGTGGAACACCTTGGTATTGTCAACCAGGGATTAAGGGTGACGCTGACTCCTGGGATTAAAGGCCCACCCAGGCAGAAGTCGTGTGAGCGAATCCCCTCGGTCTCTAGGATAGCTCCTTATGGAAAAATCACAGATGTGGCATTCCCGTGGACAGAAATCACCTAATGAGAGCGCTATTGCCTAGCAAAGTAAGCTGCTGAAGCTGCAGATTTTTTCTTTTATCAGACTGTTGTCTGGCACCCTCTCATCTGTTGAGCTCTGTCACCTCGTAGTCCACTCTTCGCGCTCAGTATCTCATTGCCTTCGCACAGCTGATTACGAAGGTGAGCGAGTCCTCATCTTGAGCGTTCTGAACGGATTCCTTCTCTTTCTTCTTTACTGCCGGCCGGTTTCGCACCAATACAACTTACTCATGTGCAAGAAGCACACCAATTTAATCCTGAGGAATGCCTTTTAGCCCTAGGTTTGAGGAATTGGGAGGCAAGTCACCGGTGTTTCCCTTCCCATCCTAGGCTGGAAGCTCACCGTGACCAAAAAAACCAAGGTGTCTCGGATTATTTGCTCGGCTCCCCTCTGTGTTTTACAATATTAGCCACCCTCATTTACCAGGGGATGGTTTGTAATTCCCATGGAACTTCGGAAGAAAACCCAGATATGTCGATCGAGCCTTCAACGCTGGTTACAAGTATGGTCGCCAAAACTGCTACGTGAACTTTTTTAGGAAGTTGAGTCTTCAAAGTTGGTTTGTTGGTTCTCTCTGGGAGCAAGCACAATGGTATGGATGCCGACCATGTGGAGGGTGACAATGATAAATGGCCACATGAACTAACGGCCTCTAGTTGTTCAGCTCGTAAATTATCACATTATCGTCATACACGACGTATGTGGAGAACGTATGTAGCACAATGGGTCGGTCTGGGGATAAAATGTCATCACTCTGCACTGACTGAGCTTTATGTTTTGAGGATTTCTTCCCTACTTCGTGGGCCGTTGAACGAAGTAAAATAAGCAAATGAGTCTAAAATGCAATTTCTGCGATTAAAAAATGCTCAAAGAGAATCGCTTCATTGTTTCTTACTTCTCGCTAAAGAAGTATTTTTTCCTCGTTATTGAGCCCATAAAAAAGGACACTGCAAAGACAGTAGCACTCTGCCGGTCAAACAACGTTTTGAACGGGAAGAAGATGACTCCCGAAGATTCTTTAATAGTTTGAATCACCTCAAATATGGCTGGGAATCGGACAAGAAGTGGAGTGAGTCCTCGCGCCCCAGCGCATCCTTAGATAGGATATTTCAGCCGTATGCTTTCATAGTTCTATCTAGGAACGACAGGGAAGACAAAGAGAGAAAGGAGTGAGTATTGAAATATAAACAAGAGTCTTTCAGGTAGCAAACAATGCTGAGCAGATGATCGCCATGCTCAACTGCTTTTACGCGAATTCACAACTTAGCCAGAAGGAACGGAAAATTGTCTGGGATTTCCTGCATAAGAAACTGGGTGAGTGGTCTTGAAAGATACACTTACTCTGTGGGAGAGAGAATTGCTCGTGGATATGCGTGCGGAACCCAGTAACGTTTCATTACCTCCTGTGCAGCCACCTTGCAAGCCATTTCAGCTATGTATCCTGCCCGAATCTCCGAATTGTCACTGTATGAGCTCCCGACTTTCGAGTATTGGTCCTTCCGTCCCAGTAACAGTGCAGGAGCAAAAATGCTAGCAAACCCTTTCATTAACAAGAAAATGATATGAAAATATTAGGCTGTCTCATAAGTAATGTCGTTTTTATTGAAACAAAAAGTTTCCTGCGAAAATTACACATTTTTGCACCATCATATGAACCGTTTGAAAGAGAATTGTCAGCTCTACAAAATATTATGTTTCGATTTTAGATTCTTGGCAGATCTTGCAAATTTTGGGTCTGCGGAATGGGAGGTTCAGTCGGCAAAAATTAGCCAAACCGACAGCTAGATTTAACTCTTTTTCTCCTTGGGAGAAATCCATCAATGATATAACTTCTACTTAGTCACGACCTCTTCTGATCATTCCGCTATAAGACTTCCCAACAAGTCGCGCCGCTCCTTTACCAGATTCGATGTTTCCTCCAGAACTCTACTGCCGAGCACCATCTCTTGGAATTAAGCTCAAAAATTCTTTTAGAGTCCGCTGAGACATTGAGAAGCTAGTGGAATATTGAGAACAAGTCATGACTAAATTAGGAATGTATGCGATTGATTTTCTCATCTTCCTGAGGAAAACATTTTCCGAAGCAGTGTGGCCATTTTTTTGGACTGAACACCTTAGCCTAGAATTTGATCTGAATGATAACGAAATCAAGGACAAAAGATACAACCGAGTAGATCAACAGTGGTGTTTTAAAGGAGCAATTCCACTTCAAAAATCAGATGGCTTACCAGTCAGACAGAAAAAAAAACAATTTCGAAAAGAAACATGGGAAGCTTTTTCGGAAGAGCGGAATGTTCAGGAGAGATTATGAATAAGTAAAGTTTACATCATTGATTGGTTTCTCCTATTGAGAAATGCTAGATTCAGAGCTAGCTGTCGGTTTGGTTGAGTTTTGTCGACTGGACCTCTTTTCGCACGCCTCTATTCGAAAACTCCGCAGTGAATATGGAAGCTAAGCAAAGTTTTTTTTTGTTGAAGAGAAAATCTTCTTCCGAAAGGTCTGCATATAAGTTGGTAACATGGGATTAAAGCAAAAAAAATTTTGTTTTAATAAAAACGACACTACTTATGGGACTACCTAAAAACGAAATTATTTTGTTAAAGGCACGATTACTATATTTTCAAGAAGGTTTTAGAGGGAAATTGGGGTGCTTAGTGGTACGCCAGTGGCGAAAAAGTAGAGAAATCCTTCACAAAAACGGAAAACGGGGCCCCTTTTTGGCAGTTGATTTTCACTCATTAACGGGTAACAGTTCAGAAAGCTGGCGCATGAACGAGTTATCCGCATTGTGTTTGACGACACAGGCGAAACCACGCACCAATCGATTTGCTCAAGTTGTGCCGCTGCTGGCAACGCCGCTCGTCCAAAACACCAACTAGGCTAGTGGGCGGATCGCTTTTGAGAGCGGAGGCTTTCGAAGTTCTGCTCAGCAATCAGTGCACCTTCGGACGTGAAAACGGCATACCTAGCTTCCTTGCCACCCAAGCAACTGCTGGTGTATGCTTACATGATGCCTCCCTCCTAATGGTGATCGCTGCCATTAAGGTTTCCTTGGCTTCGATCAAATCTATAACATGGCCTATGTGGAATAGCATGCAGCAATGGAGACTAAAATCTTAGCTGAAGAGAGCCCCTATTAAGCCTATACTTGGAGTAATACGAAGAGGCTGACGGGAGTCGTAAACAAAGGAGTAAACATAAGAAATTGTAGGAAGCCCAATACTTACCACTAGTGGAAGCGCCTTCTAGGTCATTGTCAATGTATTTCTTGACAATTTGCCTTATCAGAACCGAAGAACTGACCAAGAATTGAAATAACCTGCGAATCGTTCTCACGTTTCTTCTTCTGTTTTCCACTTTCTGCTTTTTTTGCCCTAGGCACCATAGATGACTCGGTTTCATACTCATCAAATGGCATTCACTTTGTAATTACTGGAACTTGAAGTTTTGTTGTTATACTCTCAGTGGTTTCTTGATTTGAATAATCAGATTCCCTCAAAATCATACTGACTTTCTCAGTGTGGCCTCACCCGTTTTGTACGCTGTTGTACAGCGAAGGAATCGAGGAAGACAAGGATAATGGAGTGATTCTTCGAGTGAAACGATATCTCGAGGTCTGTGCACAACATCATCCTGATCAAACACGCTCTGACCTGTGTCTTTTTTTAGCTAAACATTTCCTCATGGTCAATTCGACTGCTCAAAACGGCCGAATGCCTGCGAAAAGTTCCTCGTTTCACTTGGGCAAAGTTCTATGCAAAATAGAAGGAGTTTTGCCCACATTGCGCTGTAATCTCATTCAGTACCTAAATCTTGTTTAAAATTTCAACGAAATTGACATAAAGGTTTATTTGAAACGTCTCTATGCAAAGGAGCACTCGGTACAATGTTCACGCAGGTAGGTCGCCCTTTTCGAATAATCCGTTCGAGATAGGCGTTTCATAAATTGCCATTCACGTGCTCGATAGTACGTGCTGAAATGTACAAGAATCTAAGTTCAGCACCCAACCAATGGGCTACAGTAACCCTGACGTGCATGCGCGCCCGCCGCAAGCGCATACTTCGCACGCAGCTCGACGTCCGTACGGAGTTCCTTGCTCTCCTAGCGGTTCAGTTGATATACTGGGATAACTTCAAATTAATCTTTACTATTCTGTTCCACGTTTCACTTCTCACGCCTATCGAGCGAAGTGAATGTTCTTTCA
The DNA here is from genome assembly GCA_002352805.1 of Teladorsagia circumcincta. Classification (NCBI taxonomy): domain Eukaryota; kingdom Metazoa; phylum Nematoda; class Chromadorea; order Rhabditida; family Trichostrongylidae; genus Teladorsagia; species Teladorsagia circumcincta. Next base: position 16,923 of record KZ346924.1, on the reverse strand, counting down.
CAGCACTGTTGAGGTTTTTATTCTATTATTAGCAAAATATACATATAGTGAATCTGCTAAGTAGGATAACGGCAGGATTGGTGACAAAGGTAGCTTACAATACGGCTCTGAAGACCCCAGCGAAGACTCATTACAACATACTTTGCGCCATGTAGTCGTAGCAAAAGAGCCAGAACAGGGTACTGGTCATGACTGTACGCTCTTTGGTGTTTCCATAGATCTTGAGAAGGGGTTTTTGTGCAGATGACCAAATTCGTCGGGCTTTTCGCCTTGAACTGGTGAAATTATCGGTGATCATATGTAAAAGTAGATCCTCGAGTTACGATAGTGGCAGTACGAGGAACTTGATTTTTTGTCTCGAACCAGGGGTAAGAAGGAAGATGTAGTTGTAGTAAAAACGCTTTAACAGGTGGACCGTTGGGAATCCAATCCTATTAGGAATGAAGTCAGCGAATTTACATCAGCAGGCTCCCACCTTTTCATACAGGCGGAATCGTATGCAGATGCTGCTATGTTCGCGAATGAAAATAAAATGGGTGGCGTCTTCCTCAAAAGTCAGTGTTGTATTGTACCTGATCATGGTCATGGAATTTTTAGAACTATTTGAATTTGAATTTTTGGAATTTTTAGAATAGGGCGCCATTGCCACCCACCAATCTTCTTCGATGTGCTTGATTGAGTACACACTGGTATACACACTACATGGAATACACACTGGTGCATACCAAGACACCGGAGACGATTTCTTTCGATTGCCTACTTTCCTTTTCTGAGACCTCTGCAATAACCGCAATTGTAAAATTGTTTGCTTTCAACCAAACGTATGGATTGACCAACCGGAAAAAGTTTCCAAATTGGTGCCAATGTCAGAAGCCAATGAGAGCGCACACCAAAAGAAACAAACTAAAACGCGCGGCAAAAGAAACCAACGTAAATCTAAGCGCAAGCCAACGAAAGCGCGTGTCAGAGGAACCAACGAAAATATGCGCCAAAGGAAAGACATTATACCTCCGAGGGAGAGGAAGATTGGATAAACTGGCACATTCCGTATTGCTATTAGAAAATCCTAGGCAACGACGTCGAGCTGCCTGCGAAGTGTGCGGTTGCGGCGGCACGCATGTCACGTCAGGGTTACGGTAGCCCATCGGTTGGGTGCTGAACTTAGATTCTTGTCTGAAATGTTGGGAGCAGCAACGTTCTAGTACATATCTACAACACAGGATTCTGAAGGATTGAATTGACACAGCTCATCTATCAACTTGCTGGCTCTCAAATCTACGATAAAGGAATTATAGGCATTATGTGGCGTTATCTAAACGAATTTTAATGAAAGCTTGGAAATTCTCGCAAACGATGTCGTAGGTGCTGAACAACTACTTATTTATCCTGGTATTCTGTCAGAACCCCTATAATACATCATGAATTCATGTCAGAGAATAAAGGTAAAGCTCTGACGTCAGTCTGCCTCTGTTACGCAATATACCTCCGTTTGACCCTTTGACCAACGTTGGCACACATGTGTGCCACTTCCGTAGTCAAAGTTCCACAGTTTTGGCACTTATTCAGGCCGCGATGCCCGCTTGATGGCGGCGCTGTGCACAAGTAGGACTTTCTAATTCTTATCCTGAAATCAAATCGTCAGAAGTCACAGCGAGATATCCTTGATTTGCTGACAAAACAAGTCGTACAGCAGATCTCATTTCAGCAGCTCACAAAAAGACAATTTCTGAATATCAATTTCTCAGCAGTGTGCAATAGTTTTGATATCTCATAAACTATGGTATCGAGCAATATATAAGTAAATAAACGATAACAGATAGGGGATTTTGTCGGCCAAAAGTCATTCAGAGGAAGACTATTTATGACAGTGATGACAGATCCCAAGCTTCAAGGTTCAGTTTGGATAGTGCGGAAGTGAAAGTAGTGGAAAAAGACGACTGCTATGCACGACGACTCAGATCCCAAGCGGCAAAAGCGAACGAAAATTCGTGAGAGCAGAAGTAGTTGTTCTGCAGAGTGTGGCTTTCCATTCCCCATGTGTGATCCCAACCGTACATTGCCTTTAATCGACGAGTTTTGAAATATTAGTTACTAAAATAGAAGGATAAAGCATTTGCCGCTGATCAATCCCTTTGGGATGCGTCACGCATTCTACTCCCTCCACTTGTAGATTCGTTGTGGCATTTGAATGCGGTTTGGTCTATGCAATGTCTTAGGGGGGTAGGCATAATAAAGTCAGTGTTTTTATCCTCCCAGATAAGTCTGGTACCAATTAGCCGACCCCGGAGGGATGGAAGACTTGGTTGGCCCGGACGACGCACGATCCAGGATTTGATCCCCGGACCGCTCGCGTGGTAAGCGTGCCACTTGCCACTACATCACTTACGCCTTAAAAAACTAATTAATTGATTAATTAATTTTGAAAATGTCCTAGTGTGATGGTTAAAGGAGTGAGGTCCATTTAGGTCTCGCACGCATGGTCCTTGGATCAATTCCCAGGTCAGAGCCACTGTAGTCAGCCGAATTTTTTATGGATGATTAGCTGTTGCTAGAAACGATAGATACGGCACGGAACACATTGGTAACCTAATTTTTCGAAAAGTCGTGGTCTAAGAGGAAGAGGTTACGCTGGCTTCCAGGTGGAGCTGCTTGCTCTGCGTTATCAAGCGGCAAAATCCGACATACAGTCCATACCCGACGGCGAGCGTGAGGAGGGCAAGTCACTGGAAATGACGTGGCGGGAGCCGCACTTGATAAAAGCTGCATGGATAAGCTGCATGCAGCTGCAACATAGATAGCTGGATATCAGCAAAGCATGTTGGCAACAGCTTATCCACGCAACTTCTATCAAGTGCGACGGCAGCCACGTAACTTCCGTTGCACGCCCACCCCAACTCTCGGATATGGACTGTAGATAATGGTTGGACAAGCGTAAGCCCATGGAACATGCGACACTATAAGATAAAAAGATAAGGTTACTTGGAATGAGGTTCACTCCAGAAAGATTATCGGACGGTAATGATAACGGTATCATAATCAGTACGCTGCCACTGCAACGCCCTCCAAGTTCGATAGTAGGTGTAGCTGTTCACCGGAAATGGGTTTCGGAGCCTTATCACGCCTTCGGTATGCCGCCACTGCCTCTGAAGCGCCACCCATCGTCTCATTGGGCAGGACCCCTACCAAATCCACTACATAACTTTCCTTGTTGTCCCATTGGATTTATCCTCACCAACTAATTCAGCGAATCGAACGAGCGATACCTCCGTTGTTACCGTTTAGACTTTATACCTTTCCAGCTTTCTCGCCCATACTGTCCTCGACGAGCTTGACTCGATTCTGCAATCTGATTTTTGCAGCGATCGAGTATATGATCTGTTGCTGGCTATGGTTTCCTTTACGGTTTTCAACATTCAAGTTCATGAACTTATTTCGGGTTACATTAAACGTCGACGTCTGTAATTGAAGTAAGATTCCAAGCAAGCAACGGACTTCATCAATAAGAACCAAGCTTGCTATATAATGGTTGCCAACCAACAACAATTACTCGAAAGATCAAAATTCAAGAAGCGATAAACTCAACGAAGATTGTCTGATCAAGAAATAAGACTTCAAAGCATTTTACTTCGCAGAGTCTTTCTAGATAATCGAAGAAGTACAGGTATCAATAAGTTATTAGGCGTGACAAGGCGAAAGTTAGAAATGGTGCCGAACATTCCCCGCAAAAGTAAACGTGGATTAAGGTTTGGTGTGGAGTCGCACAAACGGCACCACAATCACTGACGATGGTGACGTCTAGGAACGTCGTACCACTTCCATAAAATGGATTCAAGAGAATTTGCAGGTGCTTTGTTCAACCGAATTCAGAAGCTTTCTGAAGCTGGCTGTTTATGCTTTACGGGGAGTGGAGGAGGGTGCATAAGAGTCGTCTTTGGCTTACATCACCAAACTTTTCGATACAAAAAAGTTTCCCTGTTGATGGAAGTTTTACGGCGGTATGTTCCTTAGATGCCTTCCCATAAGTGAAAGCAGGCCCCCTTTTGCTGCCGTACTGTCCTCAGAACATGGCGATGATCATCATCGGTGAGCACAAAGAGGGCTACGTAACGGCTCCAGTCTCACGCTACCACATGAATTCCTTAATCACTTGACTTGACAGCTTCTCAGAAACAGCAGCTCCGGCGCCCAGCCTTTCAAGGTCCACGATCCTCCGATCCTCGATAACTCGCAAATCATGTTGAGTTTAAAACCGTGCACCGCGTCACGTTAAAAAAAACTTATAATGCCATCGTTGTGTGAGGCTATCATTAGACTTTCGGTTGACTGGGACGTGCCCTTCGATTTCTTGTTGAGTACATTCGATCTAGTTCAACAAAGTACAATTAATCGTGCTACATATTAATTAGTTGATTATAATCTAAATTAGTAATAGTACAAGCTACTAGACCACTGGTCAGTCTGTTCTCCGAGTGACTGTATAACACAGATATCCCCATAACTAGGAATTTATGACAAGGGCTAATACTATCTGCAGTAGCTTCAGCGGGAACGCCGTTAACCACTGCAACGGGTTTCACCTATCCCAATGTCTTTGATCTTGTGATATTTCTGTGAGAAGCTAGCAGCGCTTCGCACCCTACACGACGGCAGGTATGTCACAAAAATTAAATAAGGATTCTTTCGTTACGGGCAGCTTTGTAGTAATAGAGGTTCACGCCGTCGAAATTCGAGGGTAAGCCGAGTCACTTCGTCGACCTACCGCGACAATGTTTACTTCCTTCGTGATATTGCGAATCAACATGTTCCTAAATGAACCCGTTAAGAAATTCCAGAGTTGCGACAAGATTCCTTACCTCATCTGGCGTGTTCCACTGGTCAAGCCTTATGTCTTTAGTTACCACCTATTACGGACGTCCCATCATCTTCACGACGATCAACTTAATTTGAAACAAGGTCGTCCACTTTTCGAACCGCACCTGGCCCCGTTTTGGAGAAAAGCCTCGAGAAATTCCGAGAGCGTCAGAGACAAGTGGTTAACACTCATGATAGATATAGAACTAGTCAGAATTTGTAAATTACAAATCGCGCAAGTGAAACACAGTAAATATCTGTCGAGGAATTCCTCGACGAGCGGTCGTATTTGCCTCTGTGGAAGACGAAGGGGGGTCGTAATTGTCGGTGTCAGTATCGGACGTGCGTGGTATCCAGTACTGGGAGCTGTGAGAACACTTCGGTTTTTATTAGCAACTCATCATGCGCACACAGCACCTTTCATCTGACTTAAAATTCCGAGCGAGGACCGACGGCATGGCTTATACTACACCGGAATCAAATGGGGCTAAGTGTCTCTAATTGTATCAGCGATAGCAAGGAGATGCGCAACTAATGCATTACAAGAGGTTTCAATGAATTCCCTAGCAGTAATGTGGAAAGAATCCTGGTTTGAGTGAAGAAAAAAGGCCCTCGACTTTTCCTCGACGCCGATTTCTCTTTAAGTAGGAAGTTTTCAAAATAGGTCAGGAAGTTTTCAAAATAGGTCAGGTAGCCATTCGAAAGAGCAAGTCTTCTACTTTTCAGAACAGTCCACAGCTCTTCAAACAATTGAAAAATAAGAAAGTTATCGTCTTAAAAACAGCAAGAATCAGCATGAAAATTTTTGATTCTTCGACGTTTACTCGACGTGGAAAATCTCACTGAATACTGCATCTTTAGAACAACTTCAGGAATAATTAGAAACTGCAACCAGAGCTCTTTCGAACCACACCTACAAGTCTCAAAAAGGTCAAGTTCTAAAAAGTTGTTAAGGTTTAAAGCATAAGAGGACGAGGCAAATTTTCGAGATAATTCGCTCCACCGCGAGCCGCGCCGCAGCCGCGGGAAGAAACAACCGTCTCTTTGGATTCGATGACTCCTTCATTGTACTTCCTTTTTACCATGTTTTTTCTTATTGCTGTCATTTTTTCTTTCTGTGTGTAGGCGCGTAGATTCAGTGTTCTCACAATGGTACATTGTTTTTTTTTTGCAAGAACTTTGTGTGAATCGTGGTTTTCGCGCTATAGTCGCCGAGTAAAGGTGGGTTCTCCGTTCCTATTCATCATTTCTTCTCCTTGCTGTCAATGCTTCTTTCTGTTCTGTGTGCATGCGCTTAGAGTCAGTGTCCTTACAATTGTATATTGTTTTTTAGCAGGATCTTGGTGTGAATCGTGGTTGTGGTTTTCGCTCCATAATTGTCGCGTAGAGGTGAGTTCTCCGTTTCTACTCATCATTTTTTCTCGTTGCTGTCAGTCCTTTTTTTCCGTAACGTGTGTGTACGTGTAGGGTGCCGTTTTACGGAGGGGGTCGTACCGAGACTACCCGTTGCAGAGGGGGGGTCGTACCAGATTTAGGTTTTCCTCGACACAATTTTCACCCTGAAGTGAAATGACACAGTTCTTCGGTTGAAGAACGTGGTATGTGAACGTAGTTAAGCAATATCTAGCTGCCATCTTGACCGAGATTGAGATTGAACCTGTGTATGATTCGTTGAGAGCCTACTACATGCGTACTCAAGCATGTGAACACTTCAACATCAAGTATCAGAGATAGAATAGAAAATTTTCTTGGTGTTGAATTGTCGCCATGCCATACCTCTGGCCTACAACCAATAACGGTGTACACTGCGTTTCATAATTATAAGGTCACTCTAAAATTTTGCATTTCCAGAACAAGTAGACGACTGGGAATCTCCAATATCATCATCTGATTCCTCACTATAGACAACCCCTGTAACCCAATTTCGGCAACAGCGGCTTTTCTTCTCACTTTTTTATAATTATTTTTTGGTTTTTGCACCGTTTCATAAGGTCACCCTAAAAAAATGAATGTAACTTCATGTAAAATCATAAATCTCATCACGAAATGAACGTTTGTTACAAACACATCCAAGAGCTAAATTTCGTACAAGTTTGGTATTCGTCTTTTGAAGAGGAACCCAGTTTCATGCATTTCATGAGGCTCGACTCGGTTCTTGAGCAATTGCCAAGCAGTTCGGAAAAGGCCTTGCTCTATTTATAGGTATTCGAAGAGCTCCTATGTCTTCAGATGTTTCACAAGCTCTGTACATTTACTAAGGCTTCTTATCAATGATTGGGGAGAAGGTGCTGCTTCAAACACTACTTTCACTTGAAATTACACTCGCTTGTAATTTTATGTTTTATAATAACTCCAAAATTAAGAAGTGAAGAGCGATGAAAAGAAACAGCGACATTGTCAGGAACGCGGCAAAAAAGGGTCAAAGGCTTGCTGGTCATTAACAGATGGCACAACTCCAATCTGTGAAAGTGAACTTGTAGAGAGACTGGACAAAGTTGGGCCTGTGGCGCAACCGTACAACAAATCGACACAATACCACTAAAGTTGGTATTTTTCGGATGAAAGTGGTCTACACAAACAGTTTCTGTGGAATTGACCGCTTTTGCCGTGACTCGCGAGGTAGATGTTTTATTTCAGCGCTCGCAAATCTAGTGAAAAGTGTGGTAGGTGATGGCGCTTTCTGTTATGATGTTAGTCCGGAAAGTGTTTCCATGACCTGCATAGTGGGCTCCAAGGAAAACCATAGAGCCTTTCAAAAACTTTGATCTCTCTTTTTCAAGCTAACGATGTGTTCTACGCTACTTATTCTTACAGAAAATTGCAGGTACTCATGTTATTCAGTAAACCAGGAGCGACAGCACTCCGCAAATCCAGACGATTTGAAAAGGTTATCTTGTAGTTTTGGTCGCATTTCGATAGAATATTTCAAAGACACTCGTCATAGAGTATCATGCGGATAAACCCCAGTTAGAAACTATAAAAGAGCTGAAATATGTACCCTTGAAGCATGCACGTGAAGAGATGTTCACCTGACTGGGAATCTCAATTCCAGCAAGCCATGAAGGATATTTGACCTTGCACGAATGAAGGAGGAAACATAAATTATCACCTCTTTGATGACTGCCTTTAATCTTATCTGATTGCTCTTTCTCTCACCTTATATTATACCTTATATTATGAAACGATGCAAAAACCGAAGAATGATTACAAAAAAAGTTGCAATAAGAGCTGCTGTCGCCAAAATTGCGTTACAGAGGTGGTACATGGCGATGAATCAGATGGTTATTTTAGAGAAAATCCCAGTCGTCTGCTTGTTCCGGAAATGCGAAATTTCAGGGTGACCTTATAGTTATGAAACGCACTGTATTCGATATATTTTAGCGCTCTTCCTTGAAAACTATCATAGCCTCGTTTTTGATTGTTGACTGCTGCTTTAGGCCGCAGTTCGCCTTGCGAATGTTTCACAAGAATTGGGGATTTTGGGTTGTGAACAAAACTATCGCCCCAGGCGGGACTGAAACCCGCACCTCTCGCTTTCCGGGCAAGTGCGCTACCAGTCACGCTACCGGGGTACCATTCCATCCCACCTCAGCTTTTCATGGTATATGTACCATAACTTTCAACACTCACACGTATAAAGTGTTGAGCCGGTTTGCCGATATCTGCAGTGAACCGCGAGGCTGAAAGCTTTAGCAGTTGATTTTGACTTGTTTTTGATTGTTAACTGCAGCTTTTGGCCGCAGTTTGCCTTGCGAATGTTTCACAAGAATGCTGGTTTGTGAACAAAGCTTTCGCCTCAGGCGGGACTAGAATCTATACGCGGACGGCATCAAATTCTAGAGCCGATTTTCCTATTAGTTTATTTGGGTTGAGCACCATGCAGGTCCGAATCTGTAGCTCCCCTCCAGAGAAAAGCTCGCCGTGAATAGGTATGACCACTTAACAAGTAGGGAATTATTTTGTTGTAAGTTGCACTTGTTCATTCCCTACTTGTTTAGTCGTCATACCTTTTCACGGCGAGCTTTTCTCTGGATGGGAGGTACAGATCCGGACTCTGCATGGTGCTCAATCCTCTGACAGGAATTACACGTAAACTCGGTTTTGCACTTCCGTGTATTCCAAAATACATTCAGCATCCTGATGGTCACGTCCCAGAACAGGATAGTGGTCACCCACCATTTAAAGGCAGTCCCGCCACTATCAAACTGTGTTTGCTGCCCAGTGACACTGTTTTAAAGTGGCGGGACTTCTTTAAACGGTGGGTCCCACCACTGCTAAGTCGCTGGTACATCGTTCGACACGTTGGTGCATCGTTCAATTTGCCGGTGCGAAGTTCGATTCTCCGGTGCAACGTTCGTGTCTCTCGATTCAAGGCATCGCCGAACCATCTTAGTGGAATCTCACTACTATATACTATTTCTTGATATATTACTTGGCTGACTTACTAGATCCTTCTGAGTACTTATGCAGTTTTACGAACGCGCTATTGATTATTCCGTCGGTGATCACTAGAAGCTGTCGGCATAACAGAGATCTCTTGTGGCGGTGATCTTGATTTCAAAGATTTTAGCCCTGGTACAGATGTATTGTTCTGCAGTTTGTTGAATTCTTCTTCGCTAATTTAGCTTTGTTTTCTTTGGTATATCAACCAGTTGACCAACCAGTCGATATTATCGACCAGTCATTGGAGCGTTGAATTATCCATTGAAAACGACAACATAGAGCTGAGAACTAAAGAAACGCTTGAAATTAAAAGAATCTCATTCAAACAGGAATGAGAAGTCTTCAAATCCTCTTTCTTACATATGTTACTCTGATTGATGTGATCACTTCGAAGGTGAATCGGAAAGAACCCGCTCTTTGTTGTTTATAGAACTGAATCCACTTCCTTCTCGTCAGCTGATAGGGTATATCGTGATTATCATTCTGATAATCCAACTCTGAATCACCTCTAAATGGAATCACTCCCACATCTGTTTATCGTTTGGGTAAGCCTAATATGTAGTAATTGGCCGCACCTCATAAAAGTAGTGCCACCTAGTTCAAACTCAAACTGTTTCAGATCGCGACTCCTGATCACCCTCGTTGTTCTACAAATGGGTCGTTATTCGCATTTCCTCGTCAAGGAAGAAAGAGAACGCATTCGGGGAGCACGCCTAGGCAGCCAAACTATGTTTGCACTTCTTCTGTCTCACCTTGTTTTAGCTAATGTTTCTCTAGTTTATTTCTACTGGTAGTGCCTCGACAAACACCTTTAAGCTTTCTTGGATCATTTCATGTTTCTTTCTGCTAAAATGTCCATAGTATTGCAGTTTCCCTTAACAAGGAAAATTGTGACTTGGCAATCCACCGAAACGTGGATGCCGGCCTCCCAATGTCAATGTTCGGACAGGAAAAATAATAAGGGGGAGGGCGAAGTTGCTGTGCTACCTAGCTCTCAACGTTCCATAAATGTTGTCTTTTGCGAATCTGTCAAAAAACTTCTATGATTAGAGGTATGTGATATATTAGGTCGCAACGAAAGCCCTGGCGGATTTTTTCAAAGACCTGACAAACGGTTACGCATCAACCTGCGAAGGAAATTTTCGAACCATACATAGGTGTGATGATATTCCTTCATATGCTCGAGACTTACCTCCTGCACGCTTTTTGAAGCTTGGAAAATGCCCTACGTTTCGACCCATGTGCGCCGTTGCCTTCTTTGCGGATTTTGTCTGGGACACACAGCGAGCGAGGCCTGCCGCAATATATGCTATGTGGAAGTGGAGGGAGTGATAAGTGAGAAGATCTGCCAACTTCGGTTCAAAAGGTTTCGCGAAAGGAACTACAACCTTGAAGACAGACGTCCAATGGGAGTCAGTTTCAAACGTTTGGAGCTGCTACTTCAAGCCATTCCGCATCAAGCGCCAAGGAGCTGGCAAAGGAGATGCAGTGCTTCAATTAAGGAAGAAAAACCATTATAAACAAAAAAAATTGTTACGGTTCGTTTCGCTCCTTCCTCAGACGAACCTTATTATTTCGTCAATCCCCGGAGCTCATCAGTGAGTTGGGATTGGCGAAATAAAGACACAGGGGAAAGACGAATAAACCTTTGAGTGACGTACGAACATATCATGCAGAGGAGCATGCAACGAAATAAATTGTATATTAACTAAATGAATTAAAAAGTAGATTGATAAAACATGTAAAAAAATATAAAGTTAAAAAGGTGGAAGTGTTTGTAACTGTTGCTCGCCACAAGCTAGGAAAAGTCAAGAAACATGGTCGATTGATCCCGCATGAGCTGAAAGAGCACTCCGAGAAAAGAGCCCTCGGGTGTACAGAGATTTTCTTGCAAAAAGTCACCGTTTCGATTAGCCGGATAACGTCACTACTGGAGATGAGAAGTGGGGGGGGGGGTCTGCGTATATCGCACCAGGAGAAGACCGTGGATGGATGCGAAAGAGAAGCCAGAGCTTGTTCCAAAGCAGCGGCTCCATCCAAAGAAGGTTGCTTTCTCAATTCGGTGGAGTGTTCAAGGAGTACGCCATTATGGGAAGACAGACGTTTCCACCGTCGACGCTGAGGTGTACTGCTCACATCTACAAAGGCTCGCAGCTGAACTCGCAAAACTTGCCCTGAGCTGGATGAAGTCCTTTTTCTTTATGACAGGGTGCGACCACATGTTGCAAGGGTAACCCAGGACACGCTGGCATGACTTGGATTTATGGTCTTACCCCATCCTTCGTATTTGCCAGGTCTTGCTCCTACGGATTACCACGCGCTCCGCTTCCTGGCTCACTTCTTAAAGGATAAAAAATACGACAACTGTCAACAGCTGGAAGCGGACATAGGCACTTCTTCAACTTGAAACCTGCCGAATTCCGAAGGTGAGGCACTTGTTCACTTGTCAGCCGATCGCGGAGTGTTGTAGGTACCTGTGAAAACTATTACTCAGAAAAAAGTTTAATTTCAAGAAAAATATGAGTTTTTCAAATTGAGGGCCGAATCCGCCATTACTTTCGTTGCGACCTAATATTTATGTCTTAGGTTTCATTGTGATGAAATTAGGATGATTGCTGTACACAGAGGCCCAAAATGCTCTTCGTTCTACATAAATCAGCTTTGATTACTTTGAAGAACATTCAGCTTGCTCCATTTACAACGAAGTTGAAGCCTGATCTTCATTTACTTCTATGTAATCGTACTTCTACGATAAACTCAACATGCAAGCAGCCTTCAACTGGAAGTAATGAACATAACTCAATAAAGCTTTCTTTGTCATTGAGAAAGCCTTCCTCGGTCGTTAGATGGTGCAGCAAGGCCGACTTCAGTGCCATGCGATAATTCCTGCATGATGTGGATTGGCTAGGTTCCTTGAGCATTGTGAATGGTATTGATGACAAGTATGGAACGGATTCAGTTTTTTCTAAGGATGTTAATATTCGTGAGAAACTGGAAGTTTCCTGCTTTTCATTGACCCTCAGTTTACTTTATGTGTTTTTGTGTTTTCTGCAAAGTCTTTTATTTTACTGTTCTGTATAGTATTTAGAATATGGCTAGGACATCAGGGACACACCACATGTCAAGTGAAGTCCACAACTCCATTCTACGAAGCACTGAGCAAAAAGTAAAGTGAGCCAAATTAAGAAAACGTATCGATGTCCCATTATTCCCAGCAGATGAAGTGATTGAAGCAGCGCTGAATCCAGTACGAAGCTCTATAACCTCACGCATATCGATAGAAAAATCCGTGACGAGTCGTCGTAATTCCAGGCTCGCTGCCACCGACAACGGGAACTACCGTTACAACAAAGAGATTCTGTCATCAAAGTCATTGTCTGTCATTCGAAAACGTCTAAAAGTTGCCGGATTTATTGGAAGGCGCCGGTCTGAGGGGCCGCTAATTTCGAAGAAGAAGTGACCAAGTACACCAGACGTTCAGTTGGCAGAGTTCGATCCATCTATCAACTGTAAAGCATGGTGGAGCAACGTCAGGTTTGAGAGAGTTCGTCTAGGGTGTGGAGCGTTTTTTAAAACGGTTTTTCGCATGCTGAAGACCTCTCACGTAGAACGTCCAGTGGAGGCCAGAAAACAGTCAGAAAATTTGTTAAGAATGGCTGGTTTTTGTAGCCTCAGAGTAACAATTCAGACTCGTAGAGATGATCGCCTGCATACTGGAGGGCTCTGGTGGAGACCACATCAAAAACAACGTGAAAATCCCCTCAACATCGAAGTACTGCTTGTGGTAAAGCTAAAAAATGTGTAGCGGTTCTATAAGCGTCGTCAGCACCCTATTACTCGCAGCGAACTGGCGGTCAAGTGGATAGCGTGGTGTGTTCGGGTTGGCACCACAGCAGAAACGTGGTGATTCAACTCCGCTCCACCCAATCTATTGCTTTCTTGATTGCCACCTCCTAGTTGATGCCAAATAGCTTTAGCGTCGGAACGTAACACAATATTCACCATCAGGACCATCAGTAGCCTCTGCAAATGTTTTTTTAGACCGGAAACTGAAGGAATGAATTTGGAGCGCCAAATGGCACCGGTGCCAAAAACGTATTATCGCGCCCTAGAATTACACCCATAGACCTAATTACAGGAAAAATCGGGATGTAGACTCAACTTCTAAAAGGGGGTGACCAAGGGCTACAG
>KZ346919.1:21463-31838 GCA_002352805.1 Teladorsagia circumcincta | reverse complement strand
ACACTACTTCGACGACTCGACTAGTGACCCCGACCCCCCCCCCTTCTTGGAGAACGCGGACCAACGGGAGGGTGACGCTGCCCATTCCTTCAAAAAAGTTTGAGGCAGTGACCGTGAAAAGGGTAATGGTTCATGTCTGTTGTGTGTAAAGTGAAACAAACGCGCCGGCTAATGTGATACTGCCATAGAGAAAGAACGGCGAAAAAAGGCCGAAGATTGGAGAGATAGATGGTTTCTTCAATAAGAGGCCAAAGATGAACGAGTCACTGGTGCTTCCAGAGTTCTGCTGCACATTTTTAGGTTTAGGCATTTTCTGGCAACATTCGAAAAGTTACACGCTTTCCTGACGATGCAACTACCGTATAATTGAGAAAAACGACATCACTTCTGCTCGGGTACCCGACAGCAAGCTCAACGTGCGGCGAGATGCTAGAGATGCAGACGGGTCAGCGGACGAGTAGCAGTGCGTACTGGTGCTGTAGCACTCCATTTGATTCGACGGTGGATCGCTGCACCACACGCTTCAACTTGTCCGCTTGCCCGTCTGCGTCTCTGCAGGCTCGTCGCGCGACAGGCCTATTGTCGTAGAGCCCTGTTGCCCACGTTGGCAAGTGGGTGTGCCTTGAAAATGGGTGTGGCATGTGAGATAAGATGGTTATTTCGAGGTTGTTATTGTTTTTGTTGATGTTTTGTTTACCGTAACAGAAACGAGTAGACTACTCAGTAATTCCACTACTCACATCGAAATACCACCGCCACTTATTCCGCGGCCGCAGGCTTTGTACATATATCACGCGACACCAGAGGCAGAGTCCTGTGGTTTGAATATAAGGTGTTCACGACTGACACACTAGAAAAGAGAAGAAACCATCAAAAACATCGAAAGACCGGATATAAGAGCCTGTTCCATTGCACGTTAAGCGAATCTATGAGACAGACATTCTGGAAAAATGGGGGACGAGGTGAGAAGACAGTCTCGGAGACGAAGGAGCACGGGGGACATGTGAGACGCAGACGTTCACGCATGCAAAATGACGAGCTTGCATAGTAAAATGAGGTGTGCAAGACCTCATTAGGCCCAAAGGCCTGAGGTGTGCAATCATAAGCCTGCGAAGCGTTTTGATCCGCAAAAGCGGCATGGCTGTGTGGGTGCAGACCTAGCTGCTTTGTGGGTTTGCGACAATAGGCCAACTCCGGAGTGTACCTTCACAGAGTAGCCAGAAGTCAGTAGCCAGTTGCTGTTCTGACGAGACGACAAACTCAAATGAATTAGCTGGCATATGAAGGGTGGACAACAGTAGCCATTGTACAAAAAACAGATTAGCTGCAGAATTGAATGCACTTTTAGGACGATCCTGCAAAGCAATTGCCTAAGTGGTTTGGCACAAGTTTCAGTAAAATTGATGAATTTGTTTTTCGAATAGCCAAAAAACGGAAAATGTGAACTTTGCAGATGTCCCCATAGAAGTTTCGACCAACAGTCCTCTTTTTACGAGTTGTACAAAGGTTATTCAAAAACGTGAGTAAGGTGGAGCCACTGGCGCAGGGTACGTACAGTAAATAAATAAACAAATAAATAAGTAAACACATAAATAAATGCTAGAAAGGGGAACGAGCGAAAGTTTTCATTGTACATGATCATGTGGAAGTGGGAGATGGCGCAGTGGCTAGGGACGCGACATTGCACCTGAGCGATCCGAAAGATCAGCCCATCAAGCCAGTACCATCTGTAGTCGACAGTTGGTGACATTTTCCACTTCAGAAGCAAAGTAGCACGTGGTCAAACATCAACAGCACACATGGTCATAAGTAGAAAGCAAGGTGAGTCAACGCTAAAGAATCCTCGAGGCGGGAGGTGGTGGGGGAAGGGGAAGGGAAGGGATGGAGCATGGTATGAGCTGTGGGAGAGGAGAGTCGTGTCTGGCAGAAATGGTATTAGATTTCAAAGGGTGAAAGTGGGATCCCAATAGGGTGTAAAAAGGGGGAAAGTTTAGCATTTTCCGGGAATTTATCACGGAGTTCTGGGAAATTTACATGAGTTCAGGAAGTTTCCCTATCGTTCAGGTTCATCAATTACTGAATCAGGCCTACTCTTGCAGCCTCATACTGAGGGAGATGGATCTTGTACGGGTACCCTTGAGGAAGACCGCATCCGCCGTGGGGTCCTTGCTAGGTGGCCGGTGGAGGTGGCACTGTAGGGACAGTTTGACTCGAATCGGAGGGAATGGATGATCGTATTGACTGCCAGATTCCCTCAGCTGGTCGAAAGGTCATGGCGCATTCCATGAAGATTTATCTAGGTCAAACACTAAACTTCGGATCGCATACGGGTTTTTGAATAGTAAATAGTCAACTCTTTGATGGCTCAAATGGGATAGACTGAGAGAAAAATGAGAGTGCAGTCGCGAATGACGGAAAAAACAAAATTTATTGGTCGCCGCTGTTGGACGAAGAGGATTAAAAAACCAGCGATTTTTTTCTAGAGGAATTGATCGATTCGGACACTACTGACTGCTATCAACGGACAGATCTTCGACGACTAAAGTACACACAGAGCCAGTTGGTTTGTAGAAGTGACAAAAGCCAGGCAATCTGTTTCAGGCTATTTAATGCTGTTATTGCTCAGCGATGTGGGATCCAGCAGCTATAGAAATGAGGGGCAAAAGGATGGATGATATTCGAATGAAAATGGGACCCATTTGATTGAGTGGCTATTGATTTTTTAGAAGGCAAATAAGCAAAGCGGATACATTCATAACAATACGATATGATCGAAACTTCCATTCAACGATAATTTCATATTTTGTAATTGTAATTGTAAAACAGTTACAATCGGCCCGGTATGGAACATGTGAATTTTTATATTCTATATTTCATATGTAAAATATACATGCATGTTAATTGCTTGAAGTATCGATTTTCGATTATTTTCTCTCACTAATGGCGTACGTTCCCTGTAATAAATAAATAAATAAATAAATAAATAAATATCTCAGTATGGTGATGTCTCGAAGCCTCATCTGTGGTATCTAATTATTCAAATAATGTTTACTTGTTTATTTATTTATTTATTTAAATGTTCAAGAACAGTTGAGGCTCCAAAAATTTTACCAAAAAGCCTCCAAAAGACTTATTATCGAAAGCTTTCCGGAATATTCTAAGACTTTGATTTGGAAGCTGATTGGATTAAAAATTTCGGAGCCTCAACTGTTCTTGAACATTTAAATAAATAAACAAATAAATAAATAAATAGATAAATAAATAAATATACGACAACAAACAATAAATGAATAAAAAATAAATGAACACCCCAATTGGGTCCAAAGGATGGAGTTATAGAACCGACATTTGTTACTTTGTAAATAAATTTGTAGAGCCTCAAACTGTTGTTCAGCATTTAGAAGCGACATTGTTAACTTTGAGAGATTAAATGGAATTACTACGTTTTTGCTACCTTCTCATTTCTGAATTAGGCACAGAGACAAAGCATTCAGCGCTATTTGACCTTTTTTGGGATGCGCCACGTATTCTACTTCCATTCAGAATTACAGATCATTTTTAATGCAATCTAAACTACATATACAGTAGCTTGTAGGGGCCTGCCTATGTACAAGTCAGCGTTTTTATCCTTCCAGACAAGTCTGCTATCTATAACCGTAAGTAAAGGACTGAAACTTCGGCTGGGCCGGATGACGTACTATCCACAATTTGACTTCCGGATCGCGCACGTTGTAAGCGGCGCCGCTTGCCTCTACACCAAATCCATCTACTTCTGAAAAGAAAGAGGAAACATGGCGTATTCTAGAAAATCAATATCTAGTGCCTTTTCATCCTCTCAGATAAGTTTGCTATCAATAAATACTGTGTCAAGTGCGCTCAAAGCACAAAGCCTGCAAACCATAATGCATAATTTATTAAATGCTCTATCTCCTGTGGCGTACACAATTTGTAAAAAATCAAGAAAAAATAGAATGAGTCGATTCAGCCACAAAAAAGAGAGAAATGTAAGAGAACGAGAAAGAAAGTTATGCGAAAAAGGTGGAACTTCCTGAAGGTATAGCCGAAGACTTCTGGGACTGCACTTTGAACAAAAAAGGGTCGCGGAAAGGCAAACCGGTTTTTTTTAAAGGCACTGCGCACTTATGAAAGGTAATAAAAGAACAGCAGGGGAAACGATCGCGTAGTCGATGGAGCGTATTGTTGTTGTCTTTTTTGCCCGTACCCCCTCCCCAATCTCCCCGTCCCTTCAACTTGAACTTTCAGTAAGAAGAAACCACTTGTACGCTCACTCAAGCAAGGGGATCTTGAAGAAATTGAAGTAGCTACCTAAATCACTGCCTGGCACTGATCGAATTCAGGAATTCATGAAAACACGGCCTACTCGTCATGCAAACGAGCTCAGGCACTTAATTATAACAATTTTCGCGTTCAGTCCATTGGAACAAACTCTTGCGTGAAAAATAGTGCAAGCTTCTCACCCATAGAGATACTGCCAACTCTAGCCGTGGCACGAGTTCCCTGGGTCCTGGTGTCCTATGGGAGATCCCTCTCTGATTACTAGCTCGCACCCCGTACCGTCAAGTGATCCACTTTCATCTGGTTCTGGGGCAGTTTGGGTCGATCGCGTGAACTGTTTGAGTACAACGCGGGAAATTTAGCCGCTGAGCTACGCTCTCCATTACCGCCTCAGTGAGACCCTTGCCTCCACTGAAATAACTCCGAATTGATCAGCAACAGATAGATAGGCGTTGGTCGCTGGCTGTGGTAAAATCTCGGAACCCTGGTCCGCATCGCAGGAAGTTACTGCTTGAAGGAATCCATCCAGGAAGACCGCGATTTTTTTTCATCAGTACATCACTGGCTTGTTACCCATCGTTCACGACACAAACGAAAAGAACAAACAAATTGCATTCGCTTTGGAAAGCAATTCGAAAAACCAGAAGGGCTGGCACGCGTTCGAATTCCCGCCGGACATCTGTCACAAATGCTGACGGCGGGAACGTTTCCACTTGGTTTCCTGAACGCCGTCACTAGGAACTCTTTTTGACCTGTCGACCTCGTTTGTCGATATGAGAACGAATAGATGTTCTGCTTTTGTACGACAGCCCCTCTTGACTTAATTTCCTCCGTATCCCTTCTGTTGACCAGAGAAGGCGAGAAGGTAGTTGTGGCCGTAGCTGAGGAAGAATATAACCACTGCCAGGCGAGACACGAGTGCCCTAGACCAATGAGTTCATTCCATCGATGATTTTCACTTGCACCTCCCCGTGTTTGCGTGGTAAATTACTTTCTGTTGAACTTTTTGACCCCTGCCATCTGCCTCCCCCTCACTATTCCCAAGCTCAACCCGCGAAAATCTCGATCGAGCAATGAGGCCAATCGTTCGTCAGAGGCCGGAATAGCAAACAGAATAGACCAAAGATGAGCTAGGTTCATCGATGTTTCCAGAGTGCGCCGCTCGACTTTAATTAACAATTACAGAGGCATTTGAATAGATTCCTGGTCACAGAATAGATGGCAGTCAAAACGTTCTCATTGGGACCAGCTATCACTAATGAGAAAGAAAAATATTACGGAAACAAAAAGACTAGTGAAGAGAAAAGTGATCATTTTGCTCCGGATTCATACAAACTCTGTTGTTTTGCCAATCCCCGGAGATCATCAGTGAGTTGGGATTGGCGACATGAAGACATAGAGGAAGACGAAAAACACCTCGAAATTGACGCACAAATTTATCATGCAGAGGAATATGCAGTAAAATTAGTTTTATAAATGTCGAGCGGAGAAAGCATCTGAGTGGACCTGGTTGAATGATGGGTTTCACTGTTTGACTGGGACCAGGGCAAATTGCGGTCGAGGGAATCCTCGATAGGGGGTCGAACTGGCTTGTAGGGAGGTGGGAACGGGGGGGGGCAAAAACGCAGGGATCAAACGAACACACAACGGCGCTGCCTGCCTCTCATGCACCTAAAGCCAACATTTTCACTTTAGAACCAGATGTGTGGAGGGGTCAAAGTGATTGCATCGGCACCTCCATTGAAGGGGATGGGCGAAGGCGCGGCTATTTACTCGACACAATTTTTACCCTCCCTGGAAATGGTCCCATAAACTTGGTAAGGTAGAAGCGCCAGAAGCCCCCTTTACAAAGTTCATGGAGGAAGTGGCAATGGAAATCAATATAAAGCGAATTGGAGTCAATTCCGGACCGCTGTTGGATCCAGAACTCGGAAAAAAACTGTTAAAGAACACCGAGAAATTGACAGGGCAGCACAGTGGCAGGGACGTGTCAAAGCCCTTGATTGACATAACCTCAGAGCGCCAGAAATATGATAGGCATAATTCGAAAAAAAAACGGCTGCCGTGCAAAGTGCAAGCTTCGTACAAGGAAGTGATTATAGACACAAGCCGTGGTTAGGAGAGTGATCTGTCCCCGTTCACTTGTGAGATAGGGTGATCCGCTTAGAGAGGGAGGTTGTGCCACTTATGCATTTATGGCGCGGGGGTTCATATCACCATTCATAATGGGCGCCTCTTGAATGATGTCGAACTAGCGTCTGTGTCTCTCTGATCCCCACACTTTCTCACTCCCTTGTCGTAAACGCCCTACAAACATGCATGCACTTTTCCGCGCTATTGTTAGCACAGTCATAGAGCACCAGTACATTTCAAACGTTTCCTAATAAAAAATAAACAAAAAAAATCAAAGAAGAATAAGAAAACAATAGCAGATTAAAAAGTAAAAGCAATTTTCTATGTGATGAATTGGAGTGCAAAAAAAAGATCACAAAAATGTGATTAGACGGCGTTTATGCAGTTGGTTTGGACTGGAGCCAACGCAGAATCCCACTGCGCTATCGGCCTACAGCCTATCTGGCGACAGCTAGACTGCCCATGTGAACTCTCGCATTTCCTAGGGGCGTCCAATTTCTTTTCTGTGAGACTCACGAGGTAAAAGCAAACAACGAAGCCGACGACGCGTAAAACAACGAAACGGCTACGTACGTCCACAAAACGACGATCTCACGAAAACGTCATGAAAAACAAGTGGAGGGCCATAAAAGCACGAACCAAGTGGTCTCAGCGTATAGTGATCAGTGATCGGCACACTTCAAACTGGTTTGCCTTCAATCTAGTTGGTTATACTCACTATGAAGGAACAGGATATAAAGGAACACGACTTCAAAACATGCAGTGATGACGAGTGAAAGTGCAGTGTCAAGAACGAAGGACAAAGCATTCATCAGGCAATCAATTCTTCTCTGGAATGCGCCATACACACTACTTCCATTCAGAATCGTAAATATCGTTTCAATATGAATCCCCAATGAGTCCGGACAAAAATCAGTGTTTTTATTCTTCCGAAAAAATCTGTTACCAAATACCTGGTTTCAGAGGATTTGAAAGCTTGTAGGATCTAGGCGTGCTCTATACATGAAGTGACCATCGAACTGTACGCGTGCTGAATGGGAGCTATCGGAGCTACTCCACTTTAGCAGCATTACCTAAAATAAGCCTCTGCGGCGAGTGAGATTATGGTGGCATTGAATGATTCAAGTGAAATGTTACTAATTTCGTATTTATCATGGCTCGCTTTTACCATGTGAAACAGAAAGTCCGGTAGCTTTTGGCTATCCAAATGGGGGAGGGGGCGTATTAGTGGAAGTAAAAGGGGTCATGACACTGGGAAAGTGGCCGCCTTCGATGATTTTCCTGAAGATTTTGATGAAAACTTCAGGAGGACAGCGTGAAATAGACAAAATAGTAAGAATTTCCGCTTCATGAGGCAGATTTACCCCATCCCTTCACCCTCCGCTTAACGGTTGTTTCGGGGGAAGAAGCAGGAGGAGGTAGAGCGTCTCCAGTCTTCCTCAGTTGCAAACAGGCCGTGACGGTGAAAGTGCGGTAGGGTGTGGGGAAGGGTGATCGTACTGGGAGAACCTAAAGGAGAGGGAGTTCATTCTGGTCTCGCGGAAAATTCGCTGGTAGCGTTAATTAATAACACTACTGGATCTGAGTGCTCTACTTTGTATGTATTATATCTGCGAGGAAGTATATACACAAGCGCTTTCCACTGAGGAATATGGCCCCATCCAGAGCGTTTCACAATTGCTAATCAGTGTCGTTCCAATGAATGGCTAGCTCGACAAAGAAAATGTTTTCCTTTATGGAGAAGCGTCATTGGAGGATGTAGCGCAATGGTTAGAAGTGTCTCGCTCTACCTGAACAGTTCTTGCAAAACGAACCAGGCTGCTTGAGTGGAACATTCTGCAACACCAAGAAAGATACCTGCTGTATTGGCACATCACGTGAAACTTGCCATTTGAAATTTGAAAAAAAAGATGTAAAAACTGATGCACAGAGAAGATCAAGGTAAGTCATCCAAGTTTCATGCGGAACGAAAGTAAGAAATACATATTGGTCACGTCGAGAACAAGGTAGGGACTAGGATTCCTTACCTAGGGGTTCATAGGGTATACAAATGGGAATAGGGAATGGGAAGAACTATTAGTAGTGATTCATGGGAGGAGATTAGGGCTCAATCAGCGTGAGTGAATTTCTCTTATTTCATACATCTCACCTCACTTCTTCTCTTGACGAACACTTTTGAGAAAGTGAGAGATCAAGGTGTAATGGAAAGCAAGAAGAAAAGGAGCACAACCTGATGGGTCGCGCTGTGGGATATAAATCGGGAGGAAGGTCGTATTAGCTAGACTATCCGACAAATGGCCCACCCTGGTTGAGAGAGGGTCCAGTGTAATGCTGGAATCGTCGTGTAGCGGAAGGGGTGTGGCAATTGTTTCCCGCACCATGAATACATGCTCAGAAAAGGAAGTAAAGGACGTGTACGAAAACTTCAGTCGGAAGAAGCTCTGCAGCGACTCGTTAGAGGGTGTAGAGGGTGCACGGGTTCAGACAACGAGTTAGTGAGGGGAATGGGAGCTTATTGTCCGCTGAGTACTTCTTCAATACCGTGAAAATGAGGGAAATAGCACAGATTAGTGGAGAAGCAAAGAGATGAACGAGAGGGGTTGAATGCTAAGGGAGCGCTCAAAGAGGGTATAAGAATCCAGAGTCATATGCGGCACTTTCCTGGACGCGATAAGTCCTCTCCCTGATGAAGGCTGGGGGAAGTGGGACGAATGGAGGCAGGGACAGAACGGTGAAGGTCCATTTCCAGCCGACAAACTGGGCTGTATAAAGCCCAAGAGAGCGAACATGAGTGTGATTGTGGTGTCCCACATCGCCTCTGAATCTTTCCCTGTGCTCCAGAGAAGCTATGCGTCTAGTAACAATGTTGCATAGCAAGGGACCACTAATACTGCTTCGATAGCGGAATTATTCAACTGCCAAACCAATGCAACCAACCCGCTTCCCCTAATAAGACCCAATTGTTGCTAGACGAGAGGCCATGAAGTCGTCGAGGCTATTCTCAAAGGATTTGGTGACGTTCCCCGGAAGACAGGTGATCTGAAACCGGGAGCTCCCACGAACCCCTTCAGGAGTGGAACACAATCAGCTCGTATAGTCATGATGGCTGTTTTCCTACGTTCGGCTTTTGATTTACAACGCCTCATCGATTAGACAGCCCTCAATAAAAGCAGCGCTGCTGCCTGTACGACTTGAAACGGACACCGTTTTTTTCCCGAACGAATTTGCATCTTCTGGGAGAACCATGGGAAACTTCGGAACCTGAGCATTTGAATTGTTTTCCCAGAAAATTTATCGCGCAGAAGGCAGTGCCACAAGTAAACAAGTAAACAAGTAAACAATGATGTAGGTAGATAGACGGATGACTAGCAAACATCGTTGTTGGAAAAATGTCAACCCCGAAAATGGGACAAAGACCTTCAGAGCGCCGTCATCAATGGTGGTTAGTTGACGCTGTGGAGCGGATACTTCACTCTCGATTTCACGTAAAACTGGTAATTCAAGTTGAACAGAGCTAAAGAAGCCCGCCGTACCAATCGTAATGTTATGCTCAGTGAATCATTCTGGCATCTGATGAAGGAATGAGAATACAAATGAAAACATTACGGACGACATGAAAACACGAATCTGATTCATGTTGATTTTTGATGGAATTCGAAAACATTGATTTCAGCTTTTGTAGTGAGACATTCATGTTTCGTATAGCATAGATAGTCTTATGACACACGAATTGCAGTTATGGATAGTTTGGAATGCGCCGTGCATTCGCCTTCAAGTCAGAAAGGCAGAGGCGTTTCAGTGCGCACTTGTTCTGCACAATAAATAGATGACTAGCCGTTTCAGTTTTGATTCAGGGATATCTTTACTGGGAAAGTGTGACACCGACTCACTGTCCTGAACGAGGTAAGAGATGTTGTGGATATGGTTAAGAGATTAAAGCAACAGT
>KZ346918.1:0-12274 GCA_002352805.1 Teladorsagia circumcincta | reverse complement strand
AAGTTGGCGCAATGTGGCTCAAGGGGGGTCAGTCGCCGCGCGCGATCCCTGGGTTTTCTGTGTGAACATTTCCACTTCGCTAAATCAGGACAAATCCTCGGGCAGGGGAGAAGAAATCCAGGGTCATAGCAATTTTCATCTTCTCAAAATCCCTGCCCACTCCTAGGCTTAGTACC
The DNA here is from genome assembly GCA_002352805.1 of Teladorsagia circumcincta. Lineage (NCBI taxonomy): Eukaryota > Metazoa > Nematoda > Chromadorea > Rhabditida > Trichostrongylidae > Teladorsagia > Teladorsagia circumcincta. Next base: position 12,098 of record KZ346918.1, on the reverse strand, counting down.
ACAGGGCGCGTACGAGCAGAGATTGCGCGCGGCGACTGACCCCCCTTGAGCCACATTGCGCCAACTTCTCTATTCTACAAGTTTTCGAACGAATTCCCTCGCACGAAGGGCACAATGATCCCGTTCATTTTGCCTAGAGCTTTCATGAAGAAGTCTGACCATTGCGCCAGCCGTCATCCAAAGGTTTGTGTGTCGCATCGTGGAACCCGTCGGTGAACACTGTTTCAGCGTTCGCTTCAAAATCGAGACACCGACTTCTTAGCGAATACGACTTTCAAAGGGGATTTCAGAGTCGGAGGGCGAAGAATGGGAAACTTAACGTGGGAGGACGGACCCTCTAACGGTGCGGACCGACACACTATTCGGAGGGGTGTGCATCATATGGTGCGATGAAATTAGCATTGGAGCACACAGGCCAAAACAGCCAAATCTTACCGTGACAGGGCAACTCGTTGGCGCACTATTTCCCATCATGCTCCTGTTGCCTTGGCATTAGGCTATCCGCTGGCACAAGCTATCCGATTTTTTGATCCTTCGGATCAACGGGATTTTTGAGCCCCAGCTTATCAAATCGATGAATTGCTGAAGTTTAGAACGCATGATGCGGACGAGTTGTCTGGCTACAGCAGGATGTGGCGATTACGATTTACGCGCTCTAATGCCAATGTGATCGCGCCATATGACCACCTCCTATTCGCAGCAAATGGTATCTGTGTACCCGGGGATCTAGCATGGTCCTCCCCGCGGCGCTATTGACGCGCTATCGGTGCGGCACGCCCACACACTGGCGAACCACTCGCCGCAGGTCTCTAGCCGTTTCGCAGAGAAAGCGTGAGCGTAAAGAGGGCAGCACCCATGAGAGTCGCATCTACGAATAAACAAACGGGTAACGAAGGGATCCCATTACCCGTGTTCTTGGCCGTTTTCCATGCTTTTTCTTGATCTCTGCACCCCTGATCACCTCTACCTTGACTTCATAGTAAAACCCGCCTTTCAACCTAGATCATCGACCGCGTGTCAGAATTATGGATGACCTTTTGCACGGAATGTGTGTGTGTGTGTTGAGAAATTTCGAGTATTGCCGTCCACGTGTGCCCAATTTGGTGCTGATGACGGCTCTATTTCTGCTCGAATATAGTATGTGTTCTGCATGCGGTATACTACACTGGGACCATTTAGTCAATAAAGTGGACTCGAAGGGTCTTATCTATGACGACGATCCACCGTTATAGCTGGGGGTCACCCCTTTTACGATAACAGGTCAAGCGAACCTACAAAGATGGGGTTTCTTCGAACGGCATCCACTTTTTGTGAGTCCTTTTCTTCAAGCAAGCCACGGAAGTATTTCACATTCTTGTGTGCCCTACGCTGCTTTTTCGTATATTCAGCGTCCAATCCTTTTCGTTACAAAAAAAAAATTCAATAATTATTACAAGTGTGCTGAATTGTGACCAAAACACTTCACCCCAGGGGAATCTAACCCGCACCTCCCACTACTCCTGCAGTTCTGCTATTGATGCCCTCCAAGGTGGTGAGATCGGTATGAGATAACCATCATTAAGGACCTCGGCAAAATTCGAAAGAAATCAAAAACTCAGTTTCAGCTTCACTTCGTCGCAAAACAACTCGCTCTTCTCGTTTTGATTTCTATACTTTCAAGGCACTTGCTTTGAACTTTTTGTTGTGTTCACCTCACGAGGAGCGAGTGTTCCGCCGATCGATGCGAAACACATCACACATCGTCAACATTATGCGTTTGCATGCTTTCCGTTAACTGCTTGCTATCAGTTTCACACAATTTCCTCATAAGTTTTTTCTCGCCTTCGTCAATTCAATTCATTCGGCCATTTTGATGGCTATTCTGTAAAAGTTCGTTTCCCATACAAAATCCACATTTTTCTTGACATATCTTCCTTCCTCTCCAGCTATCATAATATTGATAACCTAGTACCCATGCTCATAGAATTAGAATGGAGTAAAAAAAATGTCGTTCGTCTGAGAATACATCGAAAAAACCTCATAAACCTCTTCCGAACTTTCTTCTGGAGCTCGAACTAGGTTTTTTCTGCTTTAACACCTGAGTTAGTGAACCTCGAACTTCCTATAACCACTAAGTGAGTTGGAAGTAATCTCTTTCTCCTGTTCCTCCTCTCCAGACGATGAAGCTCCACAGTTACAACTATCGTCCAAGGCTTACCAGGTAGGTCTCTCAAGGAATGCCCAGCTTTCTCCAGACGGTTTTGTGCATGAAATTGGGGTGCGTGCATGGATTCAGAACTATGTTCATTTCTCCTGAACGGCCCCCGAAATGCTCAAAAGGTTATTAAAAAGGCCAAGCGACACATCTTTCAAGCACCAGTTTTCGGTGAAAACCTACTCATACTAGGTTACTAAGGGATCCTGACTGTAACGTGAGATTCACCACCAGCAACGGGTACCATTTTTCGACATCATGCAAGCGCCAGTCGAAAATGCATAAAAAAAAAATGTCACCACGAGTATTCGAACCACGGACCACTTTATCACCCCTTTTTGTATCCAGAGGGCCACTCAGGAAAAATCAGCTACAGCTCTGCGTTGCACGCACGTATCCAGACATCATGCAAGAAACTGTTTCGAGAAAGCTGGGCGTTTCCTGGAAGACCTTCCTCGTTTCAGGTCGCCAATTTAATCGAATCTGAGACTCAGATTCTGATTTTCAGGCTTTGCTCTTTCTCACACACTCCTGTATGATAGAGCTATCCTGAGTCTTATTCACAATATATTTCCTCTTATTTGCACGATATTTCGTTGTTGAGAATTGTATTATATTGTGATTTTATTGGTGATCTTTTGCTGTTTTAACAGCTTCGTCAGACCTATAATAAGCTGAGTAATTAGGCTATTACTTCAGGTTGACCATAAGTAATGTTCTGCAATACAATATACTGACAGAGTGTTCGAATTCGTTCCAAAAGTTGGACATCTCCTTCTTTCCATTTTAGGAAGTTTGGCGGAATTTCGTGTAGAGGATGTGTTCCTTTCCCAAAAGCCGTTTATTTCATGTGATTGCTGTATCTCTTCGACAAGTGGGTCCGTTTTTCTTCTCTACATATAGCAACTCAATTTACTGTTTCGTTCAGATAGTAATTTTAAACGAAGCCTCCGATTTTTATGCGTCCTCTGGGTGATAGTTTGTAAAATACAAGGCCAGCATGCCGCAATCAATGATAGGCCGTGCATCTGACTTCGTTTTTAAATTTTCCAAGAGTGATGACATACGCAGTCTGCTCATATTGGGGTCAACGCTTTGTAAATATTGTTTTGTTCTCAATCAGCTGATCGCTGCAGATTCAACGGTACGAAAAGCCAAACTAGGACGCCAAATCAGTGACACCAACATTTTTAGTTCCTTTATGGGATCCAATTCGGATATAACCCTCACATATCTCCGGATGAGTTGTACGAACTTGCTTGCTCCATGGCTCCACTAACCCGCTCGTGTCTGAATTACCCATAACGCCGTAATACATGGCTATCAAGGGAGTGCGCGCAAAGTATGTTGTCCGGAGCGCCTTTGTATACTGTGGCTCTCTTTTGTATACTGGGGTTTTTTCACTCATCGGCTTTAGGGGCACAAAATTGATGCACTACCCCACCCACGCACTTGAAGGAGGATTCCACGATTGGTCGGAGGTGGAGGAGGTGAAACAGACCGACGCGCAAATCGCAGCGAGGAATGTGTTCTCGGCGATCTAGCAGGGCCCCGCGCCGCTATCGCCGCTGCCCGCTCACCATCGTCTGGCTGTAGCCTCCTAGCAGGGAAAGCGTTGGGTTGATGAGGTCAGCACCGATCAAACACGCCTAAGCGCGAATCAATAGACGAATGGGGTCCCATTTCTCGGTTTCTCGGTCGTTCCTCTTGGTTTTCCTTACCCCTGCCTCACTGTCCACCTCTGCTCAATTTCTGGTGAGCTGCGCAAACCCCACCTCTGAATAGTTTTGGACGAAGTATAATGTCACATCATTCAATACCACTGCCTCTCTACAGCGACTCCTTAGCTGTTATGTCCAGAGTATCCAAAATTATTTTCCTTCGAAACAGAATTCCAGTGAGGGGTGTGGTACTTAAATGATAAGCGTAGCGATGTCTTTGTGGAAAGGCTTTTTTGAACCAAAGCTCCAAGAAACTGTTTCCTGTAGAAAATGCTGATGGCTCCGCACCACGTAAAATGAAAAGTCTTTCCCTGAATCCCCTGAGTTCTCACGGTGCAGTTCCCTGTTTTCTGTCTTCACTTCTGAACATTTTTTCCGGCTGTCACTATGCTCATCTGTGTTACAGGTAGTGATTCGTCGTTATGCATCTGCGAGATCTATTTTCGACTTGGAGAACGGTCTCTTCTCAGTACCAGTTCGCTTCAAAAATAATCGAGGCGATGTCATCAAACTGGATGCTGTGTATCAGGTGCCTTAATCTTCCCAGGTTGTTTCATCTTATCATCATTTTTTCATTGGTGCTTACCTCATAGAGTTCTTTTAGGACACGATGCCAGAAGGCGGAGAGAAGGCTATTCTTTTCGGCATTCATGGTTCACCCGGTTCTCATGCTGATTTCAAATATCTCGCACCGGAACTGAGAAAAAATGGTGTTCGCATGGTGATGCCCAATTTTCCAGGCCAAGGATACACGCCTGGTGAGTTTTCGCTTCTCCCCTTTTGAGGTCTAATTTGTGCAGAACTCGGCGGGGCTACTCTGGTATGAGCAATGTATCATAGTATTGAATGCCTCAAAAAGGTACAAAGATTTATAAGGGAAGGAATAAGGCGTGGGCGTACGGTGCTGACCAAGCCCTTCAAAATATCACTGTTCGCGAAAAGTCAAGATGTGCTGCTGCGCCACCTCTGTTCTCGATGGTCACTCAAAGTGAGTGACCAAGCGGTTTGACGGGAATTACAAAAAAATACATAATTAAAAATTACATAAATACAATGAAACGGCAGCCCACTCGAAATCATGTTGCAGATGGTCAGTGATACACAAAAGGAGAAAACCTAGAAGAATGGCCTAAAACCTGAGGAAGGTAGCCCCTTTCCTGCCCAGATTTGCGCATTGATGCGACTCCTCTTTGCTGCGTATTCAACGCTAATGCTATCTCTGCTGAACGGCTAGAGACTCAGACACGAAACGAAGCGGGGGAGGAGGGCGTACCGGGTCAATATCGCGCCAACTGCGCAGGGAGAAGGCCATGCTAGATCGCCAGGAGCATATCCTCTGATGCGGAATGCGTGTCGGTCCGCACTCTTGGGTAGTCTTCCTGTCTTCCCACTAGGTAAGTTCCCTCTCCTCGGCATCATACTCATTGTGAAATCCTCATTTAATCAGTCACTTCTCCGGTCTGCCACCTATATAGTTTTTTTGAATTGGTAGCCGTATTTTCACGCGTTCTAGACCATGCGATGACATTAAAAGACCAAACACGGTTTCAATTTTTCCTTTGTATTCTGTTTTTTTTTACCGTTTGAATCGATATATCGGTTTCTACCACACGCTTCGGTACCACTACATACAATTCACCACACAGAGTATCGAACACTGAAATATTGTGAGGTTTTCATGGCTTGCGCGGGATTCGATCCATAAATCATTCGAGTGGGGACGGCTCAACTTGTCAGAGCGCCATGTCGTCCTAAAAATTCCACTAAGTTGAAAATGATTTCATGATTTTTCTTCATGAATAAGCTGAACCTAGGTGATCGACGGCTCTCTTTCGAGAACGAGGAACGCAACGAATTTGCTCAGGCGGTTTTGGACAGCCTGGACAACCTGGAAACGCCACATCTCTACTTCATAGGCCATTCTCGAGGTGGAGAGAACGCTCTACAAATGGCAACATCGCCACTGAATATTGTAGGGCCAAAGAAATAATGGTTTCCTTGATTCGTTCAATGTTAAATTGAGCTCTAAATTCCAGAAGAACGTTCGTGGAGTGGTGATGCTCAACTCGGCGGGTCTTCGAATACATCGCGGTATTGAACCAGTATGGAAGATCGACATCACTGTTCGACTGCTGGATCTTCGAATATTAAATTTTCTCCTTCATCCCTTCCTGTATTTTGGTTAGTGCTTTATTTGATGACTTCATGGTCACAAAATAACACACTGAATACACCACACACTGAACAATATAACGGAACGGAAGAAAGGTGTCCCATTTATCGAACACGGTCGGTTTTTGAGGGTTGTGCTGATGTATTTTAACTAAAGTTCCCATTTGGCTTCTCAAGAGGGTGAGGTGAATAGGGGTGAGGACCTAGGGCTCAAAAAGAGATCCTAGGAAGCTGGGCGCTGAGGATGAGAGGGAGACGTTAATTGCTGGTATGGTATCCGGCGCGATATTAATGGTAATCTCCTGAAAGCTCCTTCTGAGTAATCCAACATTCAGAGACGGAAGAACGAGTAACTATAAGCAATAAAAAAGGGGCCAGATCATTCTCTCAAGGATGCGGGTTCATTTCGAACTCTTCTGAGGTGTTCGATGTCTACTCGCTCAAAGGCAAAATTCAGGGTCAGATTGATGCGGAGAAGTTCAAAAGATCAGCAGAGGGATGAGAGATCATGTGAGCGCGGAGAGCGCTAGAGTAAAACGAGTAGAGAGAGCATAGCAGATCAACATTGCGACGCCGGCAAGATATCGAGCGGTGGACGGGGCGTGTCCCAACTGGTGGAGCGTGCCTAAATCGTTCGCGCCTAGCGTCCGGAGGCCGCGTTTCGATGTAGGATAATGGCGAGAACACTGCAGTAGCCCTTCTAGCCACTTTAAGGGCTTATTAAGTTGGTCGAACTTTGCCTTCAACGCAGTCACTGTAGGGCCTTAGAGGCGTGGATGTGACTTGCATCGGTGCTGCTCTCTTCAGTTCTAACGTTCCTTTTGCTATACGGCCAGAGTCAGACGGAGAGAAGGTGGGCGTGTCGCGTGAGGAAATAAATTAAATCCTACTATAAGCGGCTAAGTGTGTGTGTGTGTGTATGTGTATGTGTATGTGTATGTATGTATGTGTGTGTGTGTGTGTGTGTGTGTGTGTGTGTGTGTGTGTGTGTGTGTGTGTGTGTGTGTGTGTGTGTTTGACCGGAAATTCATAGCTCGGGTACCGGCTATCGCCAGGAGCTGATTTCAGGATATGATATAGGGGGTGGGACGGGAACATATTTGGTTGGGGACAAAAAGTGATAACAGTTGATTAGAGCTGATAAGAGGCGCCAAAACGCGAATTTCACGGAATGCACAGCGGGTGTCCAAGCAGCGGTGATGCATTGGTTCTGACATATGGTGTGGAGGGTGGCACGGGAACATGTTTGGTAATGGACAAAAAGTGATAACAGTTGATTAGAGCTGATAAGAGGCACCAAACGCGAATTTCACGAAATTCATAGGGGCTGTCCCAGTAGCGGTGAGGCGTTGGTTCTGACAAGTGATGTAGAGGGTGGAACGTAAACCTATTAGGTGGTGGACAAAAGGTGATAACGGCTGATAAGGGCTGATAATAACAATATGCGTAAGGACATGGAGGGCCAATTGAATCAGATTTTAGGTTACACATTTTTTGATATCCCTCATTTGCGATGCTATCATAAGCACCGAGCACCACTCGACCGCTACACTCCTAAATTTAGTAAGAATGTATGGTGGGCCTTCGTAAAATACAAAATAAATACTGGGTATTTCTACAGCAACAATCAGCAACTATTATTCGACCGCCAAGTCGTCCTGACATTCAATGGATGGCTGTTGTTTACAGACACCTCTTTACCTCCCAGTCCACCACACTTATCAGTGTATGAGCTTCAGCACAAATGGACGCAATCTTGGAATGGTCAGCTAACGCGTTTCATGACAAACCTATTACTTAGCGGTGTAACCCAACGCTTCACCATCTGCTAAGTTTCGGTTACGCCTTTCGTATAATGCGCCCAATAGCGTGTGGTGCCAAGCTGGTATATAAATAAATAAAGATAAATAAAATGAGTCGAATGCATGGATTACCATGAAGATAGAATTGCCCAATAGTAACGCAGAGACTCGGGCATCGTCTGCTATTATTTTGATTTCTAGCTTCGCCTTTCCCCTAATGAACAAAATCTAGACTGTTTCCCCTAATTGAAATCTCAACAGGGAAGTTATCTGAAAGGGTTACGTTCACCAGATCGCTGTCATGTAAACTCTGAGGTTTTGTAATTCGGAATCACTGTGAAGTCCCATATCGCTGATTCGAGTTAATTCCAGTGTACAACTATTTCCTGGGCCTTCGCGTACCATCTGGTTTGGCTGCCGAGACCGCACTTCGCTCAATGCGCACCTTCGCTTTCGACCGTATGATGCCTTGTCTTGACGCTATCAATCAGAATAATCAGGTAGTGTTCGAGAAGGATTCTGAGATTTCATTTTGATGGACGAAACCACTAATATCACTGAGTGCGCCAGTGAGCATTGCTCGCTGGCTATTGTTTTACTCAAAAATCCCACCATGTCCCAGCTGCGAAAGGCTGAGTGCAAGCGGATGGAGGAGAGTATCTGATTAACCTCGAATGCACAACTAGCACTTTGTAGTCAAAGAGTATTAAGAAGCACAGAAAGACGCGGTTCCGGAGTCTCTGCCAAATTACGATGTATGCCCATACATATTAGATGGTACACTTGATTTTTGTCATTTTCCTCGCTCAAGGAAACGTTCATTACGAGCAAGTTAGACGTGTCATTCAACCAAATCACTTTCCACATTTTTCTTCAATACTTTTTGCAAGCCAGCAACTCTACCACAATGATAATCTCGAAACTTTAAAAACTGTCTTAAACTAAAACACCTACTATATTCTGAAGTGGCTTTATCCGTTTAGTATGTCAAAGATGACTTTGTCGAGAAGTGGAGGATTTCCGCAAAACCGTTCCTCTGAATTCTTACGCTTAGCCGACCGGCACATCATGTGAAAAGCTCTAAATGTCGATCCATCTTTCAGGTTCGATTCCTGCATGCGTACTCTGGAAGCGATTTTCTGATACAGCCTGATATTAGCAAGGAGTTTGCATCGAAGTTGGAGAGACGGATAGAACTGGTAAGGTATTTTAGCCGTTATGCTTAAGTTTTAGTGCGTAATGGTTCAGAACTCATTTTTTCAACTTGACGTTCAAAATCAATGATCGCGAGAAAGTAGTGCAGTTACAGGTGGCAAATAACCAGTTGAAGGGTCCAGATTGAGTCACTCAAAGCCTCCAAAAAATGCATTCGATTCTGTAACTATCCAGAGAATTTTTTTCCCGTTGGTTGCAGTGGCATTTCAAAGACAGACTCGGGATTAAATTGATGGGTATTCCATTCAAATGTGAAATTAGGGGTGAGACGTGGATCGCCAGTGGAAAAAAAGGCAAAAAACGATGAAATGCAGAGGAACTACGAGCTTATTGCTCTAGCCTGCGGATAAGTTTAAAAGGCCGGCAGGGAGATGAGAGATAATGTGAGCGCGGAAAGCAGAAGAGAAATGCGAGTGGAGAGAGCATAGCAGATCAACATTGCGACGCAGACAAAATATCGAGCGGTGGGAGGAGCGCGTCGCAATTGGTGGAGCGTGTCAAAGTCCCTAGCGCCTAGCGTCTTAGTGACGCATTTTGGTGCAGGAACGTAGCGCGCCTTCTCCAGCTGCGGCGCACGCACTTCTAGCCACTATACGGGCTCATTAGGTTGGTCTGAGCCCGAACTTTGCCTTCACACGTTGGAAACAACGCGCGTTCCGGGTTTTTCGGCAGCGTGGGACCGGTGCGATTTCGCGAGCGCGGCCGCCTCAGGTCGTTCAAGCGGAATCTTGGGTTGTAAATGAATGAAACGTATGTGGTACAAAATTAGATTGGTTATATTTAGGGCGTAGAAGCTACCTAGTGGTGCAGTAGTGGGAATTCGATCTCATGACGTGAAACAACAATGAAAAAGCAGAATTTGTCGGAACTGGCTGCAACCGGAGCTAAAAGCAATTTTACATTGATTGTTTTGACAAACACATATCTTGTGATCCATACAATTCATTACTTACTTCTGCTACTGCTTGAATCTTCATACTCATGAAAAAGGAAAGGAAAAGAAGTATTGAGTAAACTGAAGATTTCGTAGGGTTCACTAATCCTCCTTTCAATTCGTGCATACTTGACCATTCTGTGGGCCAAAAATTTTGGCTATGCTAAGGTTTCTCCCATAGAATAAATGCTAAAAACTCATAATCGGATCACGCGTGTATGGAAAAACGAATATATTGGGTGCAGGGAACATACGTCCCGCGCTGTCCGTTGTGAAATGCAAAATGCGGGACGTAGGTGTCCCGCGCTGTCGTCAACGTGTTGATGAATGTATGGTTTTCCCACTAACCTGAAAAGCAGCATACGAATGTAGGCAATTTTTTCTCTGATAGACTTCATATCGTCCTTTGGTGAAACCTCGGCATTTGATGTCAATGGTGCTGCAATTGTTTTCCACAGTATGCCAAACGAGCTTTTGAGATCGGATCTTTATTAACTGCCCTCCATATCCGTATGCGGGGTCAACCGCCCGTTGTGTAGATTTCCAATTTTTCACGACATCCCCTCCTGAGGGTACTTACCGATCTCACCAGCCCCAAAGCTAGTTAGTAAAGATTCGATCTCAAAAACCTCGTTTGGCACAGAGTGTTAAAACAATTGCAGCACAATTTTTTTCCGATGTTCCCTGGGTCCGTGTCCGGGTCAACAGCTCGCTGTATCAAGTTCAAATTTTTCACGACGTCCCCTCCTGAGGGTTCCTTGAGATGAACTCCCCAGTCCGAAGAGGACTGAATATTTCCTCACTCATCTTCAAAGCGGAGGTTACGTTGCTAGTGTAGGCGGAATATTCCTGGATGAGTTGTAAGGGGCAAGCCAGTGAGAAGTGCATTCGAGAAGGCGTCAACCCACATCTCGGCCACTTCTGTCTTCAATTTCAAAATATTTTCATATGTGATTCTATTTCAACTGATGTAGTGGATTAATTGGATATAATTGGATCAGATTATTCTCTCTAGGAATGTTCCGTTCCGGATAGCGACGAGATCACTCACGCCACAATCAATGCTTTCTCAAGCGGCTATCAGACGGTGTCTGTGAATTTCGTGAAAGAAGGCCACTTCCTGCAGAAATTTCGTGCCACGTATCTCATCGATGTGATACTCACATTAATTCAATTGTGATCTCTTGTTGTACTTCATAAATTACGAATGACTCATAGTGACCTTTTTGGTTTTTTTTTTCGAAGCTCAGACCTCTTACACATACTTTAGATTTATATATAAACATGTTAAAGCACCGATATATCATGACAACAACGAAATCAATTAAGAGTCAGGTTCGAGGTTCAAATCTGCTCCCGTACGTCGGACCACCCAATCGCAAAATGGTGTTAGTTATAGACAAATTATTCTACACTTTGAATCACTCACGATAGGTCCAAATGTAAGAACCTCTTGGGAGTGGGCAGCCATTTAAGTACGGAATTAGCAGTCTTTACCTCCTGAGCCCGACTCGCGATGCGGTTCTGTCGGCCACTGTCAAGAGAGCGGCCATTCCAACTAATAAGCTGGCTAGCATTAGAATAGTCCAACATTCCACGGTCATTCTGCTTGACCAAAACATTACCACGCATGATGAAGAACACTAAAAAAAGATCTTAGGGGTCAGTAGTCATGTGGCTAATTATTATTGAATGCTAGTCTCAAATATCACATCTGTGCTTTTTTACGTGCTCCGTCAAAGAAGTGCACATCTTTAGCAACGACTTACCAACTTGAAACAAGAGTGCTCGACTCGTAAGGCAGTAATCAAGGCATCTAGGATATGTAGTTCTGGTAATGGTTTAAGTTCGACTAGGGCGAAACTGGTTTTCTTGCAAGTGGCGCTACTAATCACTGCGCGATCCCAATCAAGGATCCAATCTGTAATCGACGTCTTCCGGGCCAACCGCGCCTTCCATTTATCCAGGGTCGCCTATTTGGTACCATTGTCTGAGAGGCTAAAAACACTGACCTGTACATCGGCTGGCGCCCAAAAGCATTGAGCTGTATGGTATGGGTC
>KZ346917.1:38941-51348 GCA_002352805.1 Teladorsagia circumcincta | reverse complement strand
TTTTGCGATAATTTTGTACCAACACGGAATGGTACGTCAAGTGATCGTTTTACAAAGCCGTAGAAAGACTTACTACTGCTGGAGGGAGAACTCTTGCACAGCGAACCAGATTCGCTGCAAGGAGGCAAATCAAAATGCACGCTACTGAGAAACCGTGTACGACGATAGCTGTCAGTACCTAATAAGAAACTTGGTTAAAGCTCTCTGTAAGAGCCTCAATGAGGTCTACTGAACTCTTACATCTAGGCTGATTCTTGGGCTCGACCTGTTGCTGCTGTCTCTATTTAGAAAAAAAGACTGAGGTTCACACCTTAAAAGCCTCCAGATCAATTCCTCCAACGTTCGATCCAAAGTCGAATGCATGCTCATTTTTCAACGAAGTGTCATATAATTTGGTAGAAATTAACGAAGTGACAATTACTGCGTAAATAATCTGTAAATTGTTGTTTCGTTCTCGATCTGTGAATTCGCAGAACGGTAACGGAGCCGTGTGCTCCCTTATACCATTGTGAAGGACGAAATAGCGTCATCGTTAGGATGCGCTCATAGTTCGCGACTTGGGAGATCAGGATATTAGGATAGTAGAAGGGGATATTGCGCTAAAAAGACTTAGGTACGTATCAAATGGAATCGCAGGAGAGTAGTAGATTTGGCAACTTCAAGTGAATCGATCAATACATATCTGATCTTGTCAGCGTACTATTCTGATCTACTACTATCTTATTCTCCTACTCTACTGCTATCCTACTATCGCAATCTTGCAATCTACTACACTCCAGCGATATCAGTCGATATGTATCTAATCTTGTTTGTCAGCGCACTATCCTACTCGCGCTATCCTAATTTACTACTATCCTAATCTCCCAAGTCGCGAACTATGCACGCACCTTCAGAGTTTCAAGGCAAAGTTCGCGCTAAGACCCACCCCATGAGCTCTCAAAGTGGCTAGAAGGGCAATGGAGGCTAGTGCAGGGCTCCTCTCATCATTGCACACCAAAAAACGGCTCCTGGACGCTAGGCGCCAAAGATTTAGGCACGCTCCACCGGTTATGACACGCCCCACCCACCGCTCGATACTGCTTCGAAATGTTGATCTGCTATGCTATCTCTACACGTATTTCTCTACCGCTCTCCGCACTCCCATGATCTCTCATCCCTCAGCTGATCTTCTGAACTTCTAAGCAGCATAGAGCAAAGAGCTCGTATTTTAGGGTCATTTCAAATTTTTTTTCTTTTTTTCTCCTCTGGCGGTCCACCTCCCGCCCCTACTTTCACATTCTAGTGCAATTACATCATCATTTGATCCTGAATTTTGCCTTTAAGGTCAAGTTCTTGTAGGAGCGACCACGATTGCCTACACCTACTCGCCTACTCGCTACTCGCCAATCCGCCTCATCAATACGTATTTTTTGCACTGCAACCTAATCCCTAATCGCCTAGTCAACTAATAGCCCAGTTGCCTTTGTCGTGAACTTCAGACAATTCCTAAGTAGTGCTATGCTCTCGGAAGCTGGGTTGTGGAGAAATATGATTCCTACCGTCGAAAAATGAGAGAGGTGAGTGGATTTGGGTAGGACTCAGATAATCCAGGAGAGCTAGTTCGAGTTTTCTAGGATCTATCTTTTCTAGTACCGTCTCGATGCATTATTGAGTGCAACTACGGTGGACTCAGAATGCTCATCTAGAACTCACAAGTAATCCAAAAAGAAACTGCGAATGAACTGCAGCACAACTCATCTGTCTAAAAAATGAGAAACACTTCCTCAATCTTCCTATGTCAACAACAATGGGAGTGATAAAGGGAGAATAGCTCGCTGATATGCAAAATATTCGGCAGCACAGCATTTCATCCAGGCTATCCATCCAGTCCAGCAATTATAGAGTCCATGATCTGTTGAAAGATGTCGGTAGCAGAGGTGACGGCTGGCGAAACAGCAGCCCATAGATCCATGAACATGAAGATGTTGCGATGGAGCTTGGGCACATGCGTCTAGATTGCATTAAAAACAAACACCTTTGAGACGAAATTATGGTTCAGCCTATCGCCAACCCCGTTGCTGCCTTACGCCTCCGCTGGTACGGTCATGTAACGAAGACCCCATGACGCTGTGTCGAAGTCGGCAGACAATATAATGTTCGCCTTCAGTCCAAGAGGGCGACCCACAAAGCGATGGCTAGATAACCTGAAGCACGTCATGAATGCTGCAGACCTGTCTGCAGACGACGCATGGACTCGGAACCGCTGGAAAACATTGGTGGAAGAAGTGTTTCCGACAAAAGTTGGACAACAGCGAAGAAGAAGAAGAAGAAGAAGAAGAATACTGATAACCCTTGATGACATTATTATGTGACTGGCTAGTTGAACCTGTCTGTTACTAAGCTCCGATGCGTGTGCACTTACACTTGCACCTGCCACCTGAAAGGCTTATGGGTTGTACTTAAGGGTAGTCAACACCTTGGCTAACCAGGGAAGGTCATCTGGTCAGTCCCGCCATTAGCAGTGAGCTGTATACCGTTAGACTCGCCTTGAGACGCTGAGCTCGAAATTGCCTTCAGTATCTGCTAAACGGTTCTCTGAACGGATTTATAGAGCAAGAGAGCGTAGCGGTAGTGGCTCTGTTTCGTAGGCAAGAGGTGGTGCGAACGGTTTTTCGAGAAGCCTGTTTTTGTGTTTTTCAATGTCAATGTGGCAGAAAGTCTTCTGAGTTCATCAATTTATCATCAATTTTTGCCATTTGCCTAAATGAAGCGTTTGCAAGCAGTTCCTACAACGTCTTGCCTGCGAGACAGGGCACTACCGCTGCGCTTCCTTGCTTCAGTTCAAAAAATCGTTTAACAGATGGAAGATAGTTTTGAGCTCATCGTTTCGAGGGGAATGCAGACTCGCCTCGAGATGCTGAGCTCGAAATTGCCTTCGGTATCTGCTAAACTGTTCTCTGAACGGATTTATAGAGCAAGAAAGCGTAGCGGTAGTGGCTCTGTTTTGTAGGCAAGTGGTGGTTCGAACGGCTTTTCGAGAAGCCTGTTTTTGTGTTTTCAATGTCGGTATACAGCTCGTTACGAACGGCCGGACGGCCTGTTGATCTCCCTTGGTAAGAGGTGGACCAATCCGATGACGTCACTTGTTCTTGCGATGGTTGATTTAAGAAGAAGAAGAGTTGTTGGGAACAAAGTCCTCAACCACCAAACCAATGAATCAGAGGAAAAACCAATGCTAGCTGCAGTGCCAAGCTCATATATTGTAAGCGCCAAAGACAGGCCTTAAACCAAAGCGAAGCGAATGAAGCATTACATTTTTGATGTCAACAGATTTAAATCGAGGCTAATGCAAGATACAGTCCGTATCCCGAAGCTAGGGTAGGCGTGTAAGCGGAAGTGACGTGGCTGCTGCCGCACTTGATAGAAGTTGCGTGGATAAGTTGTTGCCAGCATTCTTCGCTAATATCCAGCAATGTGTGTTGAAAGCAGCTTATCTACGCAGTTTCTATCAAGTGCGGCAGCAGCCACATCACTTACACGCCTATCCTAGCTTCGGGATATGGACTGTACGGTAAAATGAAAAACAGTCGCAGTTGCTCGCGACTTCATCGGAGGAAGGGTGTTGGAAGGCAGCCTTTAGCATGCTGTCATGGTTGAATCGTGCTGACGTATTTTTACCAGCGACATCTTTAAAGCAACAGTCTCAGCAGGGTTCTAGAAATTCTATGCTATGGGGTGGAAGTGACGCTCTAGCTCTAATAAAGACCAAAGGAGGTGTCACTAACCAGAAAACTCACCTTGGGAAGCCGCAAAAAAACCGGGAAGACGCCGTTGACAGGGGCATTCGCAAATATCTGAGGGAACGCCCACTTGCCAACCATTGCCGCGTCTTTTTCTTTGGTTTCACTTGCTTATTTCATTTGAGTGTTGTGTTTCTATTTTTCTATTCCTATAAGCAAGTAGTTCAGACAACTTGTCCACCAAGTGAAACCTGTTTAAAGGCTTCGCCGGCGGATTTCTTTATTTTTTTCCTTCATTACCAGTCAACTCTTTATATACAACTTCGTTACCGACCGCTCAATGCCTCAAATTCGTTCTGAGACTGTTGCTTTAAATTGGCGTGGCCTATCAGCCGCCATATTCAATATCTTCAACGTGCGGCCCTTAAAGCCATAGGTCGTGTCTCCGAGGGAAAGTTTTTGTCCGCATTCGTGAACTTATTTGTTTTCCTATTTATTTACTACCTAAACATAGCGAATGCTACATGACAAAACAAATTCTACGAATAAACGGTGCATAAACGGAAGGAATGAAAAACACATTTGTACGACCAGCATTCTCGAATTGTACACATGTATGAAAAAAGGATTGGTCAAAACTGGAAAAATTCTATCTTTACTGAATAGGAAACAATGAGCAGAACGAAGTAGAGCACTCAATCAGTATGCATGTAGAAGCACCATGAGGTTCAAAAAATTACAAGGTGTCAAAAGAATGGTGCCTTTCAGGTGGTTATTAGTGACACTGCTCTATTGAGACCTTTAGCTTACTCCTAAAGACCGAACCGTGGATTTTGAAGCACCAATCCCAGACCGTATTGGTGGAGTATCACAGGTCGATGTTGAAAATGTGAATGCTGAACTGGCTGAATATGAAAAACGAAGCGAAGCAAATCGACGTTGAAGCCCCTGAAGAAGACTCCTTTTCTTCTTCCTCGTTATGAGAGAGTAGCGCGTCGAATAAATCGCCTGAATTTGCTCGTTAGGTCGATGTCAGACTTTGCGAATCGCGCGATTCGCAACTACCGAATCGCCAACTAGCGATTAGCGAATCGCTAGTAGCGGGTCGCGCGATTCGCAAAGTCTGACATCGGCCTTACAGGGCCCC
This sequence comes from Teladorsagia circumcincta, assembly GCA_002352805.1. Lineage (NCBI taxonomy): Eukaryota > Metazoa > Nematoda > Chromadorea > Rhabditida > Trichostrongylidae > Teladorsagia > Teladorsagia circumcincta. The sequence continues at coordinate 46,482 of KZ346917.1, read as the reverse complement.
AGTAATACTCGCCTACTTCATTTAGCCTCAACGTCGTGATCCACGTTCAGTGTTATTGGGTGTGGGCAGAGTACGTCTTCCGGTAACTAACCTTGTCCATCATTAGCTCTTTATATTGGGTTGTCCGAAAAGTTTCCGCCGTTTTTGCTACTTCACTTTCAAATGCTTCATTCCAGAGTAACTTTTGAGGAATTGTCTACATTTCAGGTATCGTTAGAGAGCGTTTTCTCGGTCTATCTCAAAATACTGTTTATTTTTGATCCTGTAGCATTTCCGTCTTTTTTTTGAAACTTTTGATACAGCACACCCAATAGGCTGTTTTGCACGAGTTTTTTGTTTCCTCTCAAACTTGCTCAAAAATGTGCGGAAGCAAGTAGCGATAACAGCTGTGCATTTGCTCTAGAATCCGCAAAAAACATGCTGGGCAGTCTCGCGATGTTGAGAGCTTCGAAGGAGATTAGGGTGAAGGTCGGCTATCGGAGGTTGACAGAGATTAACTAAAAATTCTAAACAAACCGAATATGCATAAAGCTGTTCAGCAGACCTATTCTGAATCAGGCACAACAATCATGTGGTTCCCGGACACCGAGGTGAGGGCAAAATTTTTGTAGAAGTCGATGGGTGGGTGCCGTCGACAGTTTTACCCACTGTTGCGCAGCCCCATTTCGCACTTCCAGCTGTGCCCTAGTTTAACTAGCTGAGCCACGAAGCTGTTCTGCTAACATTGTATACAGCAGACCTCTTATCAACTAACTGTCGCTTTTTCAACCACTGTGAAGATCTCCACAGAGAGATTGAGCATTGCTTTCGACTGCCATCTCACTTGTGATCGCATCTTGTAGGGAAAGATATTAGGAATGTAACAGATTTTATCTCAACCGAAAGCGCTCCGTATGAACCGAGATATGCGCTTTTGAAAACGAGGGTCAAAATCGGCGGAAACTTTTCGGACAACCCAATATAAATCCTTAGCGCTAATGTCTTCATGTAACTTCCAAGCCGTGACAACGGCAAAGTTGTGCACATAGGAGCTACATCATCCTACTAACGGAATATTATGAATGTTCGACAAGACTAGTTGTTGCTTTGAGGCACTCCCCAGAACTATATTGGTGTGGTGAGTACGCTCGATAATGGAATAGCGCGAAGTGAAATGTCAGCTAGGAAGAAATGTAGAAAAACTGGAATGACGTGGCCATCGCCGCACTTGAATGAAGCTGCGTGAATAAGTGCTTCCAACATATTGTCTGGATATCAGCAAGCATTGCTGGCAACAGCATCCACGCAACTTTTATCAAGTGCGGCGGCAGTCACATCACATCCGGTGACACCCCCATCCAAACTTTTGGATATCGACAATGTCTGTCTGTCATGAAATTCTTAGCGCGTGTCCCAGCAGTCATAATGAGCCTATTCTGGTGATGTACGGAGTGGGAAGGGAATATATTTGTTGGAGATAAAGCGATAACATTGATAAGAGCTGATAAGACGCTGAAACGCAAATTTCACGAAATTCATTCGGGTGTCCCCGAAGTACTGAGACGTTGGTTTCGACAAGTAGTTGGGGGGGGGGAAGACGGAAACATGTTTCGTGAGGGACAGAAAGTGATAACAATCGATAACGGCTGATAATGACGATATTCGTAAGAATATAGAGGTCACTCAAAACCAGATTCTAGATGAGAAACGCGTTCTATTTCAATCGTTTCAACTTCATTTTATACGCGCTGTCATCGCCATTCGACCGCCAGTCTACCTAGAGTTCCTAGAATTGTACTGTGGTTGTTGATGAAATGCTGGGACGGTAGTAAAGTGCCCGAAACTGGCAGTCAAATGTGGGGATTTTTCCCCATTGACGAGGAACAAGCAACGTGGAAACATGGACGTGACCCTTCTCGAAACCACCAGCCTCGCCACATCACCTGCAGAACTTCCTCCACTCTTGGATTTGAACCTTGGACGATGGGTTTCATAGCCGGGTTTTTGCCGCTGCACCAGGGATCACTCGATCACGCCACTGGAATAGGTGCAGATGAGAGGTAAGCAAAGGATGTTGTTTGCAAATATTAGTATGCAAGCGGTGTTGATCCACCAAGCTTGTCAGCTATGCAAGCGGTGTTGATCCACCAAGCTTGTCAGCGACAGTATGGAACGTTCCCATTGATCCATTGGAAGTTCAACGCTTGGGAAATGCGTTAGGATCCATCACTCTGCCTGCGCAGCTTCCGTCGCACACGGATTTGAACCTTTGGTGCACCGTCCCATGTACATCGCTACCTACTGCACCTAGGAGCCTTTCTTATTGACAGTGGAAGGGTTGTAGCGTAAAGGAAGTTGCCTGCTAAATTTGCAAACCTCCAACCATCTCGAGGAACCGATCTCGTGACCGTTCCAACAACAACGTGGACCACACGCGCTACGCCAATGACTAATCAATGCAAGTGCTTTTCCTTTCTCTTTTCAACGTCCTGCTTTGACCCATGCGAACTGGCAGTTTGGATGTGGCCATCTCTAAAAAGTCCTCCGGAGGAATTTTTAGAGATGAAGTGGCAGTATGTTTGCGCCTCCACCCTTCGCGCACTATTTCCTGTTTCTCTGCCACGGTCGCTGTTAGTTTTTGGATGACCACGCTGCCAATCCACCTACTACCACGTGATCTCGTCACCGCGACCTCATAGTAAGATCGAACTCACTTCGAGTATTCTGACGGAGATTCTTTGAAGGGGGTTCCTGAGGTGCTCTACGCATATCATAGGGCTACTTCAATTAGAATCATCACCAAGTTACCATGAGCTCATGGTCACATGGTAACTAGCAGTTGAGGCCACTTTACTACCATCCTTGGTGTGAATTCTGGGTATTTCTATTTTGACATCATTAACATCAAATATTATTCGACCTTAATTTATCCTGACCTTCAGTTCATGTGGTTGTTTATGAACACCAGTTTAGCTCCCCACTCCACTCCGTGTATTGAACAGTGAGCTTCAGAGGCCACAGAAGCACTGAGTCGTGTTCGACAAGTGATTTGGAGGGTGGGACGGGAACATGTTGGGTGAGGGACAGCAAGTGATAACAACTGATAATCACTCAAAACCAGATTCTAGTTAGCCGGCGGCCTGACGAAGTTCAGCTAACGTTTTTCACCAAACAACTGAATGTTGGGTCCTCGAGCGGCGGGGCTTAATGCTCTACCGGCTATGTGCTTTCATCAAAGCCTACTGTATCATGCTCGCGGCAGCGTGCGTAGTTGAACTGGTGAGATAATGAGAGAGCAGAAGACAAGAAAATTTTTAGGGAGGAGAGAGCTTAAAGATTTGCGTGGCGACGTCGATCATACGGTACTGCCACAGAGGGCGCACTGCAGACGTCGACGCCATCTTTTACCAGAACGATCCTGGTATCGCATCGTCTACGATCCGTGCTCCTTTTCAGCTTATTCGTAATCGCTCACATCATCCAGGGTTGTGCCTTCGAAGTTTGCATGCATGGCAATAGTAAACCAGAACTTTTCCTCTTTGTAGAAACAGGAAATTTCACCTGATCTTTTTTCTTCAACTTTGAAGACTGCTAGCTAGAAAACAGCATGAGTTAGGCGACTGGCGCTATTCAAACGACACAAGTTGATAGTTTCCTGCTGACACAGAGCAGCTTTCTTATATAATCAATGATGGCTTGTCGATAATCATGGACGAAAATCATGATTGCGATGGGGTCGAGCACAGTATGCACCGTTACCAGTTGAGGAATAAAGGAAAATACTCTGAAAGAAATATAAAGATTAAACGGTATCTAAACGAATTCTGAAACCACTCGACCCTGGAATTACATACTTTGGAGTAGCACTGCCGGAAACGGTAACATAAGTGGTAAATAATCGTGGAACGTATGTGACCAAAAATGGGATTGTAGCCTAGAAATATTATTAAGAAATTAGGCACCGCAAGCAAATAGGCATAGAATTGAAACTACTCTGAGAAATAAGATTGTGTCGACAGAGTTTCCCTATGTGATGCAGCCTATTTGAATGTCTAGGTCGATCTCACGAACACTGTAGTTATTTGCGCGAAGGACGTGACCTTACCACATAAGCCGAGTTCCGCGCATCTTATCAGTGATGGAAGTCACACAGAACTGCTCTCCGATGGTATCGTTACGAATGTGGCCGAAACGCGTAACACCGGAAGTCTAGCGCAACATTTTGCTTTCATTACACTGGAACGATCCTCACATTCTTTGGTCGTAAGCCTACACACTGAAAAATGGTGACTGGTCGGACGACGACTCTGTAGATCTTTGATATGAGTCGCTTCGATACCTTCTTGTTGCAGGGAAAGCCAGTCATCAAGCGCTATTCGGACCAACCTGTTCCCACACTAAATGTAAGACTGCCGTCGGACGCGTTGTTAGGTGCGCGTAAGCTCAATTTCGTTGGTCTTAATATAACCGAACTCATTCAACTCGGCTGTCGAGTTGTCGATCTTCTCAACGTTCAGCCTGAATCCAAACACCGAGAAGCCATCACATAATGCTTGCACTTGTTGCTCTAGCAGTATTTACCTCTGAATTCAAGCATGCTCCATCAGCATGGAGAAGCATGCATGTCTGAGTCCAATTTTGAATGATGGGTGTTTTGCGTGCATTACTGACGGAACGTCAGAAACGCAAAGCGGAGAACGAGTTTGTTGGGGTAGACATAAACTCGCAAGCTTTCAGCCATGTTTAGGCCTTAAAAACTACGAGACGATCTAAACGTTAGCTCATAATAAAATTTCCACCTACTAACCTCGAGGCAGAAGTCAAACTAATTTGAATAAAGTATTTTCAAACCCTCGTGAAAACATACGCCTCAGAGACTTGGACTCTGCGCACGCAGGACGAGCATGCGGTCAGCGTTAGCCAACGCGCTGTCGAGAGGACGATGACTGGAGTAACCCTATACACGCAAGTGCAGAGGGGAATCCGGAGTTCCGAACTACGTCAACAGACGAAGATCAGGGACGCTGCCGTTTTCGCCGAGGAATCGAAGATAAGGTGGGCCGGACACGTCATGCGATTCTGTGATGACCGTTGGACCAGAGCAGTTACCGGCTGGATCCCTCGAGATGTCAACCGAACACCTGGACGACGCCGGCCCGATGGTCAGACTTCTTCACGAAAGCTCTGAATGAAAGAAATGAAGTGTCACGTGTTCCTCGAGCGAGGAGGATCCACTGGACCACTCTGGCACGCGACAGGGACGAATGGAGACGTTGCTGGTGCCCGCTCCAGCAAATCGATGATCAACGGGACGACAGGTGATACAAGTGATTTTCAAACCAGTTCTCTTCTCATCGCCTTGTGTCAAATAAGTGCGCTTGCAGTGCATACCGAACAGCACAATTGACTAGTCCGCAACTTGATAGTCTTCTGCTAACGACATGAAGTCGACTGAAGATCTATCCCAAAGATTCTCATTACCCCTACTTGCCACCATTATTTATCAAGTACCATTTGTTACTATGAACGACCATGTTATGTTATGTTTGTAGAAGCTGTCGTCGTTTGCATTGTTCCGGCTGTACGCAGACGCATCTGGCTGTAGTACAAAGGGCAACCGACCCATAGAGATGTAAGGCTTGCTTGTCCTGCACGAGATTCGAGCGGGGATTTGATCCTCAGATGAAGCGCATGACAACTGGCGCTACTAGCCATTCCGCCACCTCCGCACACTTCATTCGATAAACAATAACACTTTTTAGCTTTGCGTTGAGCAGAAAGAAAGAAAAACGGTCAACAAACCTGAATAATGAGAGCTCTTAACAGTTGCTTTTGGACTGCCTCTGTCTTCTTGCTCATCTGTAAACTCTTTAGTGATAGAGTCATCCTTATACTGCATACTATGACAGTCATGAATATGAAGAAACTTAGAAGAAAGTTCGCAACTGCACCAATGATGGACAACCAGTAGAATTCAGTAGCTCCTCCAGAGGTTCTCTGAATAATAGCACGTGCGCATGCAAGTCTAGCAAAGAAGAAAGAACCTGTTCCATGAAAACTCACGTATAGGAGAACACACATACTCGCTACTTCTCTGATGTCTCTTTCAACTTTCTCGTGAAACGAGTGCCCGACGAACTCATAGAAACTTTCAGTGGGTTTGAAGCAGACGAAGGCGTTAAATCCGTAGAGAAAGCCCCACATAAGGACACATGACGCCACCGCAGCAATTAACAGGGGCTCTTTGAAGTATCTCAGCATACTTCGCCTGGAAAAGCTTTATAATCACTTTGGTCGAATGAATACTTTGGTTGATCTCGTTAGACCTAGGCGAATTTGGCTACAATTCGAGAAAAAGAAATGGCATTACCTGTTTGCTGAATCTGCAGGTATGAGCTACACAGTTCACATTGATCGTCTTCAATTCAAATGACATCGACAAAGTCTTATCTACCGCAGTGGCCATTCAACCTTGTCTTAATTACACGTTCTTAATCGCACAGCGTGAAATCTATCTGTAATGAAAACTGAGCTCCAGTTTTCTTCACAGACAAAGCCTCCATGCTCGCGAATGAAGCTTTAAACCACTTAGTTCGCGGTGTTTATGGATTTCTACCGAATGCTCATGGAATCTTCCATGAGTGGTACATATTTGAAAGGGGCAGACTTTGCTGCGTAAAGTGCTCCAATGAGCTGATCCAATAGAGGCATTTGCACCGCACAAAATCAACTTCTTCCGCGAAACCATCCAAGCGCGAACCTTGTCTGAAAAAATTGGCCCATGAGAGGCGCTCAGAATCAGCCCCGTAATAGAATAGAGCACGATTTCTCACGTGATCCTTCCAAGATGTCCCAAAAGCCCCGTATCGAAAACTTTCGTTCTCTGTCACAACAAACGACTACAGCCAATGTTGACGTCGTCCGTCCTATAATCGAGGATGGCTCGGGAAGATCGCCGCTCCATCGGACGAAACGTCTCAAGCGCTTTCACATGCACTTCACAGGCTTTAGGCTCTTCAAAAATTGAACAACCTTTGCAAATTTGGTTAATAGGTGCCGCACGATCCCACCGGCTGGACATCTGCACATTTATCTCTCCCGCACTGCAAGGCGACGGACTGCGGCATGTGGCCACTGGCGGAGACATGATCTGCTGAGTTACCCACACACAAATTCAGCAGTGGCTCGGAGTAGGAGAAACTAGAGTTTCACTGCCTCGATCTGACGTTTGTGGGAGAACGGTGATGCCAATTTTTGCAATTGTGACGGCATCATCCGTGGGTGATGTTCCGCTGCAGGATCGACGATAATAAGCGCTACTCGGTGCTAGCTGCTTCGAACCGTTGCAAAAAACACCTTTACGATAAACAGCGACAACTTAATTCGCTTTACGAATAAACGCGTCCGCGCGTCTCCACACTAAAAAGATTCTCGAGCTGGGCTGGGGACCTACCCATCCGCCATATCGCCTAAACCTGTCTGTACACACCTTTCACCTTCACTACTCGCTCGCTCCTCATCAAGAGATCAAAAAAGCTCGACACTGAAAAAGGATCGCAAAT
>KZ346917.1:27943-38803 GCA_002352805.1 Teladorsagia circumcincta | reverse complement strand
CGTTTTGACTGAATCGTCGTCTTCAGAGGCCTGAACGTGTTTCAAGTGTTAGACTTACGCTCTACACTACCAAGCGTCTCATCAACTCTAGCGGTTTTGCGACATCGTGTCAGAAACACCTCGAGAAGATCAAATTAACGCAAGAAATAAACTCACCGACGGTCCCACTTTTAATAAATAAGAAATTTAACACATTCTCTAACGAATAATAAGAAATTTAACACATTCTCGACAGAATTCTCCTAATTTCTACAAATGTGGCATCAATCTATTAGCCGAAGGTTGACGTAGTGTTGTTGACTTTGATGATCCATATGTTAAGAATCCAGGAACAAGTAGGGAAGAAAATGAATTCGGAATTTGGCTGTTCGGTTGGTTCGAAAGTTTCTTTCCAACTCAATACAACAATACTGAGTGGTTTGAATTAATTTTAGCGATTACATTATCTCTTCCTTCTTTCTCCTCCCTCGACTGTCAGCTGCCATGCATTCACCATGTGGACGGCTGAGAGTGTGTTCTGTGGTATTTTGATGGCAGTTAGATGCTATACCTATAATGCCATTCAGAAATATTGATATTTCAAGATTTGCCCAATTTTTCCTCCCAAATTTTCTTTGAGCAAGTGGTAGTCCTATTAGCTTCCAATTTACTTCATATTACGAATGGTCAGATAGTAGCGACAGAACGACATAGATACATACGGACATTCAAATCTACACACCAGGTTAGTGCATTAGAAGCATATATTATGTTGTTATACGTATTGCTCTTCAATAAAAACGTAACTCACTCGCACAAAATCGCGTATCTATAGATGAAATGCACTGCTAGAAGTGCAATGTTAAAACCGTACATAGCGAGGAACAAGTACAACATTATTGAGCTCCATGGGTTTGTCTCCAGGATAAATCCGCTGCTGTATAGAACATAGGCATTTTTATGAAAGAAAGAAGCCTGAATCAAAAACGGCTGAACGTAAATCTTCCTAGGTGAAAGAATTATTTCAAAAGCAGTCCTGTGGTATTCTTTCTGCTTCAATGTTGAATCCCTTTCTGTCGTAAGATTTGAGATCCTGGTCCCATTCTTGTGCAGCATGATCGCTGTTTCAAACAATTTGATCGAGTGTTTTTCAGAACATCAAGAAGCGAAAGAATCCAGAGGCATATTCCAAGTGCAAGATGTATGTATATTGTTCGACATCACGTCTCTTAAAGGCAAGATTCAGGATTAGACTGATAGATAATTCCACTCCAATGTGGAAGTAAGGATAGGAGGTGGACCACCAGTGGATAAAGAAGGAAAAAATCATGAAATACATTGGGTATATGAGTTTTTCGCCCTGCTTTGCGAAGAAGTTCAAAAGAGCGGCAGGGAGATGAGAGATAATGTGAGCGCGGAGAGCGATAGAGATTCCCGAGTGGAGAGAGCATAGCAGACCAACGCGGCGACGCAGACAAGAAACCGATCGGTGGGCGGACCATGTTAGAATCTGTTAGAAGGTGGTGGAGTCTGTTAGAAGTCCCTAGCGCCTAGCGTCTTAGTGACGCTTTTCGATGTACGAAAGTGGCGCACCCTCTGCAGTAGAGGACCACACACCTCTTTCTAGGGAAGCAACCACTTCGGTGAGACCAAGCCCGGAGCTTGCCTTCAAACTATCTATCTACCGGGGGTCCATAAGTTACGGTCATAAGAGCACGAAGCATGGAATTTATAATTGAGCCAACATAATTTTAAATGTCGGTTTTGCGCCTTCTTTTCCAGTATCTTTATTGTCTATAAGCTAATCGTCCCTCACGTGGTAACTTTGTCATAGCTAACATCACATCTTTGTGACACAAGCGCTCGTTTATTTGTCAGGGGCAGCGATGGTGTTACGCTACAAAATGAACTGGATCCTGGATTGTGTTGACCAAAAAGGCCACTGAGCTAACTATGTGCCACAACTGTAAGGACGTAAATGGGAAATTACTGTGCTCACCAAGACTAGTATCAAGAAACTACGGAGGAGTCGCTATGGTAGCAAGAGGTCCTAAAACCTTCTCCAAAAGTATTTGTTTTACAAAACACAAAAACGTTCTGTTTCGGATCATCGAGAAAAGCCTTAACACTTACCGGAGTGCTTATTAATCCCGCAAAAGCAAAGATTATATCACTTATAGCGAAGCACGTCAACAAATGTTTATAGCTGCCAATGATCTGTCGCGACTTGGTTTGAACTGTGAAAATCAAAGTCGAATTCATTGTTGCTGATAAGGTCAAGATCAACGCAGATGTGATTCCGTGGTATTGGTCATCATCCATCGGCAGATTATTCGAAGTTTGATTACCTGCAAGTATAGGATTATTTTCACAAGTGAGCAAATGAGCGCATGGTCAACGATATGATCAAAGAGAACCATCAACCTGCATAACACACGACACAGCCGGGAAACATGTACATATCCCGCGCATTGTAGGCTAGGACCGTGCGAGATATATGCGTCCCGCACCCCCTTCAGCTCCTCTTCGCGAAACTCGACTTTTCTCAAGGCTTTTTGTTTTCAATCTATAGATCAGATATTCATACAAGTACAAACTTCGTGGTCACGAAATGCTTCAGTTTGAGATAGGTTTTCCGAACCTAATAAACTTCTCAATGCAGTTCAAATTCACATTAACTCTTGAGAAAGAAGAACTGTGAATGACAGCTGAATGTTTAGCCAAAACGATGAATTATTTAAGTTGTGATAAGTTTCACCATTGAAGTAGGAAAGCATATTCGTACACTCTTCAGCTATATCTTCAGTCACGTCCATTTTTCATCCCAGAATAGGCGTATACTGAATCAAAACTTTTGTTAGAGGATCCCTTTTGTTTGTGCTTCTATGGTGTTAACTAACTCAATTAGTTACCGCTCCCTCAAGTTGTTTATACTTTTGAGCATCCGAGCGCGCCTTCTCGGACGGTGCGGCGGGGTATATGTATACCGCGCCTAATGTGGTCACAAAATCGCGTCGGTATCCATGACCAGAAACACCGAAACCAACACTGTTGTGAATGCGTTGATGACTCATCAACGAAAACCGACTTGTACCAATTTTCGCCAGTGCTGTAACCATAAATAGAGCTGTTATCGCGGTAATACCTTGTGAGAGAGCAACGGGTGGATGCAGATCTGCAGGAGATCGTTTCGCAATCCCTTTTCTTCGTCCAAAAAGACGCATCTTCTCCGGCGACCTCCAACTTCACCATCTTGCGTAGGTGTACGTAGTATGTGCATCGTTTTGGTCTTTCTTGTTCACTTTTTTGCTTTTAGAACTTGGTTCCGCAAAATGAGTTTCCAGTTCTGCTTGTAGATGATTTTTATATCACTCCCTTGTCGCATACATGAATACGCGTGCGGAAGATATACCGACAGAATGACCTACAGAATGACAAACAAAGTTACTGGTTGCACAATGCCAGTAATGTCGCCGGCGGTCAAGGAAATTTTTCTTGTTCTGCTCGGTTCCATTTACGAGGTCAGCACCTTGCGGAAAATATAATATTTCTGCAGTGTGTGTCCATGGTAAAAGAAAAGAGTCTATAATCACACCTTAAACTTTCTTTTCAATTCATATGTATATAGTAGCGACAGAGACAGACAGTACAGAGGATAAGAATTTTTCATTTTAAATTGGTTCACAGAATTGGGAAGGGTGCCAAACTCTACTACAATGGAGAAGACACCAAGCAGAGCAGCGAGGTCATAGCGGTAGCGCAGCCACTCAAGGACTATGTCTGTCTGTGAACAGGATCAGTGATCGATTTCGATGCATGAGTGCACAAGTTGAACGAAGGAGAGTACTAGACAATACTGCTCGTGTGCGCACAGACCGCATGCCCCGAGAGTGAAGACGAGTCCTACCGTAGCTTTGACGACGCCATCAGATCGATTCCGAAAGGCGATTACACGACCGTAGCCGGAGAAAGCCACGTCGACAGTGACAGAAAAGGCCTGGGAAGGGCGCACGCAGGTAGAAGAATAGGAGTGAGAAACGCTGAGAGAGAAGGTCCTGAACCTGGCTACAGCTCACGACCTGGCATTATCCAGCATGTTCATCGCGAAAAGTGAGACATGGAAGGCAACCCACAGCAGTAGAGGGCAACAAACGGAAATCGATCATGTGCTCGTGAAGAGATCATCCCTCAAAACCATGGAAGGCATCAAGGTATTCTCTGGAGAAGAATTGATTTCCAGCACAGGCTCCTCTTTACCATAGATTTTCCCACGAATACAAGAACAAAAATCGAGAGGAGAGCGCGGTGGTGGAAGTTGCACCAAGTGGAGAGTGGCGCCAAACGACGAGTAATGAAAGTGTGGCCTCAGATCCTGTATAGCGCGCATGGTGCAACGCGGCTGAGATTCAGGAAGGATGTCGGATTTTCAGAGTACATACTACCATCCCCGCTTTCGAAAAGAATGGTGACGCGATAGACTGCTTTAACTACCGCGGAATCAAAATGACATGAAGCTGTATTAGCGGAATGACAACTCGAAGGTGCGGGAGTTGGTTTCGATCCTCCAGGAGCACTTCGGGCTCATACCTGGAAGACCCACAACGAAAGCCATCTTCATCGCTGGAAAAGTCTCTGATTCTGCTATGTTCCTCGAGGCCTAACAAAGGAGGTCTGAGGGCTCGGAGACATCACGGTGTGAGTACACGAAACGCCCGAAACGCCATGAAAAGCCCTTAGCACGTTTCTCTTCCACCTCACGCTAGTTGTGACGGTAAAGTGGCTCATGAAGGGACTATTGAGGAACATCCATTACGCTGACGACATTGCTACGGTAGTAGATAGCACTAATCCCAGTTCATTGCGAAGTCTGCTGACTGTATGTAGTTAAGATCACGCGGTGAAGACTGGAATTTTTTGCGGTAGAAGATGTCCTAAAACGCTCAAACGGAAAGTGTACCAAGGATAAAGAAAGTGATGGGCTTCGAAGCATAAGCCAAGCGAGTACGAGGAATCCCAAGGACAGGTGGACAGACGTGATCAAGAAGGACTCAAGTGAAGTCATGGTAACGGCAGAGGATACAGTGGACAAATTGAAATGGCGACGGCTGACAAAGACAAGGGACCCTTCAACTGCGCCAGACTAGCGCTAGAGAGAAGAATAAGAAGAAGGAAGAGGTACTGTGCGTAGCGTTAAGCGTTGTTTGATAAGTCAGAAGCTGAGTTTAGAAGAACTGTTTTTCTTCCAAGAAAACTTCTCAGAAGATTTACAATGCCAGAGAAATTTGAGCGCAACAACATCCCAATAGAGTAATTAAATCAGTATAGCGCTCGACAGCCGACCTATTCGATGGTGTCTCTCAGCTCAAGCGCTAAATTGAGCAGAACATCTTTTGAACCGTAAAGTGAAGCCCACATTTGAGAGATAAACCAAGTTTTAGTGATATTCTCAGTAGAAATATGAGCGATGAGAAAGAGAAACCCATTTTTCTCAGCATCTTCCTGCGAGCAGAAGTGCGAATTATTCTCCTCCGATGAACCTTTTACGTGATCGTGTCCACATTCCGTCGGATTCTGAATGCTGGGTCACAGCCGAACAGACGGGAACATATCATCCTGGCGAAACTACACTATGTTGAACTCAAACTGGGTATCTCAAATGAGATTTTCTATCCTAGTTCTTCTCAAAAAACTTCACGCCATCATCTACAGGGAGAGACACCGTCACTAATTAGAACCCTTTGCTAGTCCTCTTCTGTTCAAGCGAGACATCGACATGTGAAGGCTAGACGAGAATCCCGGTTGTTGAAGCACACTTGGAGATTCTCGCTTGTGACAGCTTCCAAATTACTCTCCATCTCTCAATCGACTCAAGAGTAGCGCCTGTTACACGTTGCCGGATTCAACTGAATCCTGGTTAGCAGTGATTTGCTGCTGAGCAATAGCTTTCTTGTAATCCCACACTTCCTAAACACTTAACGGACCGCGTGCATCACATGGTGATGCACGCGAACAAAAGAATCGACTCCCTTTGCTTGACTTATTCTGACATTTTTTTCATGTTTTAGGCTACCCGCCTAGACTATCGGATACGAAAAGCAATAAGTTCATCATCGATAGTCAAAGAATTGATAAGTGATAGTTTTTGAAAAGAGAATGTGAGAAAGCGGTAATGCGCGCACAATGGCGGTCCGTTATGTGTCAAACAACCGCATCTTTTGCAGTGTATCCTTCGTATCCTGCGGCTAGTTGTGCGTCAAGTGCAGACCATACAATACAAGCGACGACAGTGATGAAATGTAATAGAGTTGTGCTAATGCTATTGCAAAAGGATTAACCGCTTGCAGTTATATTCTATCAGTTGTCACTATTACACCTGTCATTTACCATCTATCAGCTATCACTATGAAATACAAGTTACAATATTTTCTTAGAGGCTGTCCTCACGTGGTCTGCACTCGACGCGCACTGACGCGGTTGCCGGTGACAGAGGTTACAGTGGTACCTTGTCTCAACTTATTCAAAATCACCACACATTCGATCGGCACACTGGAAAATACCAAAAAAGGCATTTAGGCATAACGAGAAGAAATCTCAATGATGAGAGAAATAACACTTTAAACTTTGATGTGTTGTTTCCAGAGTAAGTTGTATCTCACTACAGATTCCTATTTGTTTTTGATCTTTGAGAAAGGTCCTTTTTCTTGTTTTCTACTTTACATCATGCCTATTGTGTGAGCTTCAGACGGTTCCCTCTATTGAAGTCAAAATACAAAAGGTCTTTGAACATTTGGCCGGTACACTCCTATATTGCTTACCAAAACAACATCCTGGAAGAGGCGATGTGATAGCCGCGCTTACTACGCCCACTGCCGGGATTGAATATCCGATCTACAGGGTGCGCCAATTCGTAGCGACAGCTATTTCGGGTCGCCTGGAATGAACCTACCAATTCTGAGAAACGAGAATGCAAAAACGTTCACTGCTCAATGGAGAATCGTCAACATTAATTAAATCGTAGGAATTTCTTCGTTAGCATTCACACAGGCCTTGAGAAGGACTGAGGAACCATCGATGTAGCACGTAATGGGGTACGTGAGACACCGCATACTGAAGCAATGCGTCCAAGTGTCCTGCGCATTCTGAACCAATTCTTAAGAAGAATCCTCAAAATGAAAGCTTCATGCAAGCTTTAGCTTACAAAATCGATTCCACAGTGTAACCCATCATGTTGAAGTGCTAGCCTCCTCGTTGAAAGTGATGAGTTCGACAAAATGGCCTCGCACCAGTTCTGTACCACCCTTGCCGTATGGGAGTCCTTTCCTTCTGGGAGATCCAACAACGTTTTTCTAATCATAGGATGGCAATTTGCTTTGGGAGTCTCAAATAATTTCCTCAATGTCCATCTCTCTCGTGACATTCGGCGGAGCAAGTGCGCGAAGCGCCTGCAAATTTTGTCGTGCACCATACTGACATTGCTCGTGGCCGTCACATTAACACGTTTTCATCCAGAATAATTATGTTGTGTTCGCTATTCCTTGAAGTGTTCAGTGGATCTATGATTGGAACTCGTATAAACACCAATACGCTGATAAATTTTTGAGCTCTAAAAGTTGAAGTTTAATGATTTAGAAATGGCGGCGATATCATCACCCAGTTTATCGCAACAATCATACTTTATGGCGGTCAAATAAGATAGCTATGAACAGGTCAACACAACAAAATCAAAATGAGCGCAAAACTGAACAACAACTTTGAATAGCTAGTCATTGTTTAGCCCATATCGCATTCGAATGCCACACGATTCTGGATGAAACTGAATGCATGGCATACCTCGTGAATCTAAGATGAGCACTTTATTAGCTGAGAGAAGAGGAATAAGCAATCAAAAATTATTGAAGGACTCAAAAACTTCACAGCCTTGAAGAAATTGATTTTTGAAGCAGTCGGAAGTAAATGATACAACCCAAAAAATGATACTGGCAGTCTCAGAGAGATCATCACTCGCTTTGTTTTTTGTTTCCATGGGTAAAAGTTGCTAATCGCTACCATCAATCCGGTCATTAGCCTACGTCTAAACAAGCTCCTAATTATAGCCACATGATATGGCTAGTAAGGAGATAGAAGAATAATGTACTAATTGTGACTTTATCTATTCCTGCCAATAAGTGATCTTTGCCAGCTTGCCGTCTAGTGGTGAAAAAGGCGGCAATGAAGGTAGTAATGCACGGCACATCGAAATTACAATGTCCACGGGTGCGGAAAGATTGCTGTATCAGGGGAGGGAAGGGGGAGGGGGAGGGGGGGATTCGACGGAGCAGTCGCTACTGCCTATGAATAGCTTCCCTACTACAACATATATAAAGCGCTAAGTCGTGTGTGTGTCACGAAATTCATAGCTCCCGTCTCAGCAGTCACCTGGAGTTGATTTTAGGATATGATATAGGGGCGGGACGGGGACATATTTGGGGGCCGTAGGTGATAACAGCTGATAAGATTCGATAAGGAAGGCCAGAACGCAAGGAACACAAAATTCATAGCGCGTGGGCCAGCAGCATTGAGGCGCTGCCTTTTAGTTTTAGATATGGCATAGCGGGCCGAACGCCAACATAACTGATGGCGGACAAAAAGTGATTACGGCCGCTGAGGTCTGATAACAGGCGCTGGAACGTAAATTCACAAAATTCACAGCAAATCTACCAGCAGCAGTGAGGCGATGGTTCCGACAAGTGATGTGGAGGGTGGGACGTGCACGTGTTCGGTGAGGGACAGAAAGTGATAGCAAATGATAAGGGCTGATAATAGCGGTATGCGTAAGAATGTAGAGGTCACTCGATACCAGATTTTATAAATGGAAAGCGTTTCAGTCCAGTCATTTCAACTTTATTTGTTTACGTTGTCATCGCCAC
Organism: Teladorsagia circumcincta; assembly: GCA_002352805.1. Lineage (NCBI taxonomy): Eukaryota > Metazoa > Nematoda > Chromadorea > Rhabditida > Trichostrongylidae > Teladorsagia > Teladorsagia circumcincta. The sequence continues at coordinate 29,918 of KZ346917.1, read as the reverse complement.
GACCACTACTTTCCTCAGAGTTCCTAGGAATGTACTGTGATGCTAGAAGAAATGCTATTACAATTACTGAAAATTTCCATGTCAACATCATTACATCAATTACTGTTCGACCGCTAAATTATCCAGCCTTTCGATTCATGATGGTTGTTTACAACATCACTTGAGCTCCGCACTCCACCGCGCGTATCAAACGATGAGCTTCAGCAAAACAAGGCAGCTTATTGAAGGTATGCTAACGCGTTTCACGAAGCAATTAACTGTTGAGTTCTTTAGCGGCGGGACCCAACGCTTCTCCACAGGCTGCACACTTCCACCCAAACCTACCGTGTTATGCAAGCGATGGTGTGCGGAGTCAAACTGTTTAAATTATGAGGCTCTTTCTGACCATGATTTGAGGCCTTATAAGGAGAGGCTTGAAAGAATCGATGGCAAGAGGTACGACATAGGATTGTGGCTTGAGGTAAGAGAGACGCAGACACAGCGCGGCATGATTTTTGAGGGATTGCAGAAACGGCGGGGAGTGCGCGTGGTCCAGTTCAGTGTCACGTACCCAGGAGCCTGGAAAACTGCACAGTCTGTACGCCAGCCTATTTGAAGCCGGAGGGATCGTATCTTTGAATACACTTGAACATGCCTTCAGCCACCTTCATAACTTTGGATAGAATCTAATGAGCACCCTGAGGAGGACTGTGCACCTCGTCGCAAATGCTTTAAATTGGAGTATCTGTAAGTACTACGAAAACACTTTATTCAATGAACAGTATCTCTATTCAAGTAAATTCTAACTTATATCTCTTCATGTACGACTGCACACACACGCCTGAAGAATGAGCATTTTTTGGTATTCTGCCATAAAACTCTGACCTTACCATTGCGTCACGGTGGTGGAGGTGGCGGTGGCGGTGCCACAAATCCTGGAGGAACTTCGAGGTTCTCATACAGTCCTTCCTTCCCATCAGTAGGTCCAGAAGGTGCGGGTGGTGGTGGCATGGGAGGAGGTGGTGGTGGAGGCGGAGGTGGAGGTACCGCGAAAGCCTGAATAATTGAAGTGAAAGTGCAACTTTTTTTTCATTAGCCTCTCTTGATAACGCTACCACGTATTATACTCGAACTTACCCCCCTGCCACCTTCCGGCGCATTCCAGTAGTCGACAGGTGACGGCTCCTGAAGATCAGCTGTGATATGATATGATATGCGTAGTGTTATCAGTGATATTTTAAGGTATATTAGCGCATTTATACAATCTTATGATATGATGTGCGCCATGAGACAGAGAGGAGGATGGAAACGGTGCCGCGTGTAAAGATGTGTATCGAAGTGAGTACTCCAGATGAGGTCGTGTCGACCAGTCCACTCTACAAGTGGGGTAGGATAGCTCACGAGTATCACAGATGTGGCGTTGTCGCAGCTTGGAAGGACGCGACAATGGCGCTAGGGCTCACAAACTGAATTAATAACGGCTAGTAAGAGCTAATGGACGAGACAGCTCGCGCACAGCCCATGGGTTATCGTAGCGGCTAATTCAAAAACGCATGGGTTAGTGGAGCCATGAAGCGAGCAACTTCGGATAGCTCGTCCGGACACGCCCCTCCTTCCACTTCAAGGAATTTACAAATGTCTTTGTTTGAGGGCTTAATCGGCGGTTCGCTTCGCTTCTTTTCCCAGTTCCAGTCAGTTCGGCATCCACTTTTTTTATCGACCGCTGGTACCCCACCAATTTATGTAGAGTTGTTGCTTTTATTGTAAGGGAAGAGTGGTTCCGTCCCCTGAGCTTGTGCGGAGAGGGATGACTACTCCTAGACAGGTATTTTGTCATCCATTTATAACACAATACCTGGATGTCTCTCTTTTTCTCTTTGCTTTTGGCTTCTTCGCTCGACTTTTGATCGGTTTTTTCCTTACTCTTTCCTTCTGCGCTCAGCTTGTCTCTGGAAAGATCTCGTCAGTGATTCGACATTGAGGTTTACGTTCACTT
>KZ346916.1:26794-45626 GCA_002352805.1 Teladorsagia circumcincta | reverse complement strand
CGCATTCCACGACGAGAAAATGGGAGCCAAGTGTACAAGCCCCTTCGCTATTGAAGGTGGGGTACAGGTGGGAGAATACGCAACTACAAGGCGAAGAAAACGCAGTTGGAGCACTGCTTTTTGGCCGCCCTCCTGAATTTCCTCCTCCAATGCAGATGGTGCAGACCGCGATACCTGTTTTGGACAAGCTTTCTCTATTTCGAAAAGAGAGCCTCTTAGAGAAGCCCGAATACTGCTACTCTTGAGTTTATCGCTTTCTGGTATCGACAGCTAATCCAGATGCAATAAAAGCAGAGAAATCGGTCCAAAGCATGCACAAAAGGAGGATTTTATTTACTCGCTGATTTCCGCCAATGAACGAGCCAGACGCTGATGGGTTATTTACACGCGTTGATTCAATGGCCACCATCACACAAACAAACACCATGCTTTGACTGATAACACATTTTACAGAAAAATTAGAGGATACGGTGCTAGAATTGAAGAGCGAAGCTGCTATTTGCAGCACACTGGTGGGCGGAGCACCGGCGAAGGCGGAGCACAGAAAGTTTTCGATACCACCGACTAGTTTTCGAATTAGCTACTGGCAGACTGCTCCCATTTTGCATATAATGTTGTCGACCTGGACGTCAAAGCAAATCGAGATTTGATGTGGATCGATTAGTTTGAAAGGGTACCATTCCCTAGATATATCAAAAGGAGCCACCAGCTCCATTACTCCGTACACAACCCTCATTTATGTCGTTACTTGGTGGCAAAACAAGTAGGCCAATGAGGTGGACCACACACTTTTTTACACGTTTCTGAGATATTCCTCGAACTCTTAAGCACAGCACTCACGTTTGCATCTTCTTACTCGTTTCATTGGAACAGATTCCTTCGCCTCTTTTTCATCCTCATGACCTGCAGTGGAAAGATATGAAGCTTTGTCATGAAATAAGTAAAAAGTACGATATACTGTCTTCATGGAACTATTATATTTATTGTGTCGCTCAAATCAGGGTTGACCCTTGGTTGGTACATTGGTAAATTTTTATGATTAAGTAGTGAGACGCAAAAGCAGGGAAAGGCGACGGCGCTTTTCCTTTTGCGATATTTCGAAATACATTTGATTTTTCACATATTCAGGTTTTCTAAAGCAATACTCTGCTTCTCAATCCTATACTAATGAGAATACTGCCGTACGTTTCGCTCATCACCCCAGGCCCTTGCGCATGCAACCCCCTCGTTCTCGGCGGGCTAAATACTACTCCCCTCCGACAATCGTTTCCGTCGTTAGTAAATTATCAACGGGCGGGTGACCGTGGTTGGAATACTCAACTACATTGCTTTTATACGTAACCGTAGAATACAGGGTGGCTGAAAAGTATAGGACGTCATGTTTTTGTGTGTAATAGCCAAGAAAGAGACTCGATCAGAGAACCGACTTCACACAAAGATAGAGTCAAGCTATTTGACTACTTATGCAGAAGGTGCTTTGAATTTGACCACTCTGTTTTGAGAAAGGCCTTATGGCGTTCAACGACAAGATCAGCACTGCGCCGCAGGTAACCAACGGCGCTGTCGTCCCACCTCTTCTGTAGCGCTAACTTAAGAGCACCCACTGAGCTGATAAAGCCTTATGAGTTCTTCCTCTACAACATCACCACATAGAGGAGTTCATCGGGTTAAGGGCTTGAGAAGAAGAAGGTCACATTTTCCTGCTCCAGTGGTCCGAGGAGTGAGCGCTCAGGATAGCTTTGGTGGATTTGGACGCGTATTAGAGAGTTCAGATTCATTGAAGAGCAAACGATCGTTGAGCAAAATACCCGTGATTCCAGAACAGCACACCGTACCTCATTGAAGTCTTTTGCAAGGCCTTCGAGTTGGTTTTAACATTTGTGGAAAATGAACTGCAATGAAGCTGCACTTTCGGATGTTACTCCGTCACGAACTACCATACCTTCGAGAGAAAGTCTGTTGTGAGCTGATCGCTATCTCAGAGACTTGCTCTCACTTTTTGACAGCAACTGCGTCCGACATTGATGGTCGCAAAGAAGTTGAGTTCGCAATTTCCTTATTATTCCAATCCGTAAGAGAGATGCGGCGCACCTCGAACTCGCGCAGAAACTTTTGCATTTGATCAGTTGAATCCTTCGTGTTGCTCCAATAGAAACCAGCATAGAAAGAGTTGATAAACGTTTCAAATAATGATTGCTTCTCAAGATTTTCTGGAAACCGTGAAGACAGACATTGTGAGCCTCTTCTGAATGATTGCATCAATCCTTTGAGAGTGCACAGTTCTTGGACCTTCACTTTTTGCAATTCCGAAGACGTGTGCTTGAACCTTGTGAGCACCGAACATGTTTCGAAGAGTTGAAGAGGGAATACCGAGTCTTTTTCTGAAACTGCAATTTCAGAGACCGTCATTGGGCAGCCTCTCAGAAATGGGTCGATGCAGAAAAACCTTCATGGCGAGGGTTCAGATAAACTTTGGACCAAACAACTTATGGTGCTTCGAACATAATTCCGAAGCTTTCGAATAGTTTCAAAATATTCTGGAAATACTCCACGGCCAAAGGCCAGCAGGTGGTCGAATCCGCGTCCTATACTTTTCAGCCACCCTGCATGCGTTTCCTATTCGTTGCCATCACAAGAAAAGTTCCAAGTCTTCCCCGTAACAAAAAAAAAATCGAAACCTCTCATTTTCCTGAACTGCACTTACCTCTTTCCTCTACCCTATGATTTTGTAAACAAAAACCACAAAGATGACAGCATGAAAAGTCGCAAAAACAGAACTAACCACCTTCGTCGCCTTTCTCTGCAAGTTCCTCTTCCTGCTTAACCTGAACCTTCAACGCCTTTGCGGATGCTCTTTCCGTTCTCTTCATTTACTGAAAATTATCAAAAAGGTCAACGGCTTCAGAAAGTGTAGACGCACCATATTGATGAAATTGAGCAAGTAAGTAATAATACGTTCGAAATCAAAAAATAAATAAGTCAAGGTAAGGGGTGGGGTACAAATGTACCCATAAACACATTTATCGAACTGTAAATCTTGTTGCTTAGCTAGCGGCAGACGCACACACGCACACAAAGCTGTCACCAACTCGAATTCTGATTATTACCCGAACCAGACTTTCTTCTTTTTAATGACCATGAACGAGATTTCCCTTCATAGACGACGGGGCGAACTGCCATAAGCCCCCGTCACTTACTCTTCTATTCGAGGGCACTTCGATGCGGGTTTGGTGATTCAGCACATTGTTTTGAGACAGAATCTTTACGGGATCGGGATACGCGAAGCCAACACCTGAGCCGGGCAAAGTCGCCTCAGCATCAACCGTCGTATTCTTTCTGGTATATTGGTGGAGATTCTGAATAAAGTGGAGCACGCTCAACTAATCCTCTTGAAACTGCGTTGCATGGATATGTAGGCAAGCCTTTACCTGCGTTGAAGGGATCAGCTTGACCCTGGTGCACCAGATCCGAGCCTTTTTCGTTCAAATTCAGGATTCTGAGAAGTTTAGGTAGATTTGAAATACTTCAAGTTTCAGTGGTATGACAGCCTTTTCGAGGCACGCCCCAGGTAGAAGTCGTGTGAATAATCACTCATGGTCTATAGGATAGACTCCTAGAGAACAATCACAGATGTGGCATTCCCGTGACACGTGAAAATTACTCGACAAGAGACCTTGCAAAGGGAGCTACAGCGGCAAGTTTTTTCTTATATCAGGCTGTCATCTGGCGTCCTCTCATCTGTACGCTCTTTCGCCTCGAACTCTCCTCTCCGCGCTTAGTCTCTCATTGCGTTGGCACAGCCGACTTGGTACAGCCGACTTGACACAGCCGATTACGATGGTAAGTCAGCCCTTAATTTAAGCATTCTCGACGGGTTCCTTCCTTTTTTTTTTCTTTACTGCCGGCCCCTTTCGTACCAATACATTCACATTCCTTGCGAGGACCATACCAGTTAGATTCTGAGACATGCCTTTAAGTTTACACCGAGCTTGTAAAATGCTCTAATCAATGCAATACGGTAAATAAAAAAACTTCTAATTAAATGATCTCCTATTTCAATGGTCATAAGTTCCTCGGAACCTGAGAACGTGCCATGAATTGGGAAGACGAGAAAAATTCCGATCCGTTTTCTCTCTGCAGCTTACAGAGTTTTCTAAGAATACACCAGTTGAAAAGTTCACTTTTTTTCGTGCACACGCAAACTTTCAAACTTCGGACCAACACAACTTTCAGCTTAGTACAACCATAACTATAACCAACACAACCTCTAGCTTAGTATAATGGAAGCCCGAAGGCAGCATAATGAACTGCGAGATTCAAGTTTCTGACAGAAGCACTGATACTGATTTAAAAAATAACCGATTCAAAAAAAAAGAGTCCAAATTGCACTTTTTCTTGAGATGGCCCCAAGGCAGCTTTCAATGTCCGTAACTTTCTTCACAACTTTCTAACGTGCACTGAAGTGGTTCTAGAAATCAACTACTTCAGAAATATTTCTTTGTGGAGTTTTAATTTCTTTAACGTGAAATCGCCCCTTTCATATCACCTTCCAACATTTCAATTTAGTCCAAAAACAGTGAAATCTCTCTTAAGCAATACTTCTATAGCTGATAAATAGAATGTGAAGCGTTTGCATTAAGATATGATTGCCATAAGGTGCGCCATGCCCGCGCCGCTGCCTCAGATTCGCAGAAGCATTTGAGAGCCTGTTCATCCTTGCCACGGCTCTGAGACCTCCATCAATAAGTGATGGCAAGGTCAAGGATGAACCGATGGGGAATCTAACTCGAACATGAAAGTAAGGATGTGATTTGAATCGCAAAGAGAAAAGGAAAAGAGACCATGAAAACAGTGAGAATGAGAACCTTCTTGCAGTACGACGTGGAGAAATGTAATGGTGAGAGGCAGGCAGCATGAAAAGATACGTCTTGAGTCACCGAGAAAAAACACTTTCACAAGAAAAAAGTCAGAAAAAAGACATAGCATCCTGACTCGGCGAATGTGGTTCATTAGAGCAGAAGGCGACTTTTAAGCTTTTCACGCGCGAAATTTCCTCTCTGAGGGAACTCCAGGTCAACATGCTCTCGGGTGGGCCTGGGGTTCCCGCAGAAGATTCGCGCGGAAAAGCGGAAAAGTCGTTTTCTGTCCTATGAACCACACAAAAACTCGACGGTGGTGTTTGCCCACGCGCGACCACCCCTGTTCTATTGTTCTCGAAAAAGGCGTCGAAAACCCATGCAGAAACTGTTGAAATTACGCACGCCTGAAATGTTCACCGGTCCCTCTCGCCAAGCGCTAATTTCGGCTTAGAATTCTGCAGCAAGCCGGAAGAAAACTTTAGACTTCACTCCACAATTCGAGAGTGGCGTTAAATTTAGATTCGGAGAACATTGTCATGCCCAGATTGCAAGTAAAAAGCGAGTACATACATTAAAAGTAAGCTTTGCTTTATAATCACTTTCAAATACCCTCGAGTGAAACACCCACTGAGGAAAATATGTGCGGGTCATGATTACTATAAGGACAACGATGCCTTTTTGATGAATATCTTATCGTAATAAATTTAACTTGCGCAAGTTTTTTTTTCATGCTGCATCTGAATGCCCCGCCACTTTTACGGCAATTGCTTAGCAATGCGACATAGATAAGACATCGAACGGATGACACGGGAACCCGACAGGAGGCTCGTCGCGCGGCGAGAGCGGACGAGTCGCAGCACGTACTATGCGACATGAGACGTAGTATGGCACACTTTATTTGAGTCACGCTGAATCGATTCAGTGCGCGTTGCAGCTCGCCCGTAGACGCGCCTGCGTCTCTGTCATCTCGCCGCGCGCCGGGCTCCTGTCGGACTATTATGAGAAGCCCATGTGTGAAACTGAAATACTCCCTATAATTCACACTTTTGCTGTTTTTCAAAAGAAGATTCCACGAAAATGTCAAAAGTTGAAGAAGTTGAAATATATGTACCCAGCAGAAAGATGGGCAAGCCCTCTAAGAGTTCGGAACGAAACGCGCTTCGCAGCGAAAAGTATGCTACCACCGGCCTAGCAGGGCCATACTCGTACCGCTCGTGCCGCTCACCGCACCGTGACTGATTGACTGACTGACTCTAGTCGTACGGCAAGAGAGAGAGAGCGTTAGCGCTCAACTTAACACTGACGAGAGCCGCATCAAAGGAGAAATCAGCGCGCTGAAAAGGGGTCCCACTTCACGGATTGTGGGCCAATTTCATAGTTTTTCTTCACCCCTGTACACTCTCTACCATCACCTCTACGCTGCCTTCTGGAAGGCTGCCTTTCATCGTAACTCCGCCTTCAACTGTTTTCTCCTGAACAGTATCACTTTTAGCCGGACAGCTCCTTGTAAGTTCACAAGTCCAATAAAATTTCACTACGCATTGAATCATGGGCATGGGCTACGCTGTCGATGCCAAACAGTACGATGAGGCAGTGAAATACCATTCCAAAACGCTCATAGATCAAACTTGAGAAGCTTCATCGAGTAAGAAGAAATCTTCAAAAAACACACAAATAACAAGCGAGTGAAAATTATATGCGGTCTCAAAGCTTATAATCATCTTTAACAAATCTGAATCAATGTAGAACTACATGTTCATCAAGATTTAGCGAGTAAATATATGCAAAAACAATCACTTCAATTGGCACGAGAATATTCACAATTTAACACAGTACAATGCACACCAGTTCACATTTTTTTGCAACTCCGAACAAACAAGTAATCGCTGTGAGACACGACGCTCCTGAAGGCATACCTCGTCATTGAATTGACGTGGTCCATTGCATTCTCAGGTGAAAGCAGACGAGATATTTTTGATCGGCCAGCAATGAATGAAAGCAAACAGCACGTTAAGAGCCCTCAAGATGACATTGCGCTAATATAACAAGCGGTAACAGCCCGGGCATTGGGCTCACTCTTCTTGATACGGTAATCTCAGTGAGATGGGCCATACTCGGGCTAGTACTGCCCATGACTAGTGCAATAAGAATCCAAAGGTTCCTAACGATGTTTGCTTTCTCATTACTGGTCAATCAAAACATCTACTTTTCTGACGAAATAGACCACCTATTCAACTGCAGAATGTGCCTCAAACTAAACTTCATCCCTAAACAGAAAGTTGAAAACACAAGTTATTTCATAACGAAGTGAGGAGAAGAATCTTCTGATTCTCTAAGGTCAATCGATGAACAATGAAAAGAATGAAGATTATTGCAAATTATTGTGAAAAAAAGTAGCATCTATGACAACATGTACATTCAGCACATGACTCTCCGACTGAGGTAAAAGCAGGTCGCGAGGGCCACAAGTACGCACTGATGACCTGTCACAGCAAAGGCAACAATTGAATCATAATAAATACCCAAACCTGATTCTATTTCAAATCTGTAGAAATCTTCGCAATCCATAAAAAACAACATTCGCTTATGGTTCGCTAATACTACTCATCTGAATACGTAAAGGTCGCTCCTTTCTGCGAGCGACCGCTGCCATACTTTGCCCGTTCTCTTTGATTTGAATTTGTTTTCTATCTTCAACCGATAGATCCTTTGGCGTTTCAGCAGCATCTCTGCAAAAGGTCAATAATCCAACGTGGTTGCCGACAAGCCAAGAAAAGCTGGCAGAAAAAGGAACCGGAAATTTGACGCTATCGCAACAAACGGGGACATTGTGGTGGCAATGCATTCAGGGCCGTATTGATCATCCTTTTATTGAAACGGGACCAAGCCATAGACAGGGAAGGAAAGATTCCCAGGGGCGTGAGCAAATCTATATTCCTCACGGTTCTTGCTCCTCCTAGGCTTACTTATCGTGAATGCCCCCGTATTTTGCGATTGGGTCGGAAATCTAAGAAATCTCTGGATCGCTCAAAAATCCTTCCTTTAGGAACACCATCTAGAATACGAGCGGTACACCCACAAAGGGAAAAATTACTTAAAAGATGAACAGCTTTCCGTAATTGGGTAAGCTTTTTTAGAAAGGAAAATCAACAGTAGTATACGAAAAAACTTCTCAAGCATATGGTGCCACTCACTTGTAATAGACAACTCTGCCACCAATGCGCTCAATAAGATCATTCGGTGCATAAGATGGTTGAGCTGAAAACTTGACGGCTCCGTCCAGCATTGACAACCGACTCAATGCGAATGGCCATTTCTCCCAAGAGCTGCCAATCTAAAAGAAAGTCGAGTGGATACGGTACGAACAACTTGATAGCACATGAACGCACTTCTGTAAAGACAAGCCTGTCGACGGGGATGCCTGACAAAGAAGAGACGCTACGAGCAAATGATTCCATCTGATTTGTAGCTTTGGGATCAACAAGCACTTCGTGAATACCGGAGACTTCAACGGTGGAGGGTCGGAACCTACGAACCAGCAATGGTACTCCTGGTTGACCGATCAAACGCTCGTCTGCAATAATAGAAAATGAATAGACAAACAGAAAAAAACCGAGATATAGCTGCTTTTTTCTGAAAGAAATAGTAGTTTTCTACAAAATTGATAAAGAAATTTAAGCAGAATAAGACTCTACGTATTCAGCCTATGAGGCACACGACACATCCTACGTACATTTGTAACGATATATGCACTTAATTTTCTGGTAAACACAATTTTCGACAGAACAACCTATATTCCGGTACAACTGACCGGCCTTATAAGGTGGTAAGCAATATCCAGAAAGGACTCGGTTCGCTCATGTACATGATGACGGCGCCACTTGCCTTTTAGCATTAACTCCGGGTGAAGCAATGGAAATCGAGCTCAACATGTGAAGCAACACTTTCATTGCCAACAACACCACGCAATCCCTACACAAGCGGTGTACCGTGGCCAACATTGCTTAGGCCGCGTTCATATTTCCCGACTTGGAAAAGTGGGATGCTATAAGAGGGCAGATATTGCATTGAGAAGATTTCATACGTATCGATTGGAATCGCTGGAGGTAGTAGATTGAGCGCCTCAAGGTGAGTCGATAAATGTGTATTAGTCTTGTCACTGCACTATCCTACGTACTGCTATTCTAATCTACTACTGTCTTGATACCCCTGTTGATATCGTGGCGCTATCGTAAGATATGGGGGCATGCATGCCCTAGGACTAACAATAAGACCAGGAGGGGGTAGAAACAGGGATAATGGGAATCGCTGAGTCACCTCAAGTTTCTCCTGCCCTCCCCCCCCCCCGGTTTAGAGGGCATTTCCACCACAATGCCCCCGCATCTTGCGCTCATATCCTTTTCAATGTCGCGTACTATCCTAATCTCCCGAATCCTTAGCGATGACGGCATTCAAGAAATTGGAAATAATTATTCTAGCTTAACTACTACATTATAAAAGCTCGTTAAAATACAATCCCACCTGATATTATTTGGAAATAAATATTGTTCGACCATTGAGCTCCACGGCAATCTAAAGTATCAGCAAGATTCAGAACAGGTTTCATCGGACGGCTGAACGATGGCATTTCTCGTAGTCGGACCCTGAAATTCGGCACATGAAAATACGAATAAAGCATAGAAAAGAGGAAGTTTCGAACTGGTCCATCGTCAGTCGTTGCCCATATATCTCTGCATAAAGATGAATACATTGTAACGTTAGATCTCCAATGGACGTATGCTTCGACGCTGGGCATTCAAACAGGACCCTCCAATTCTCTCTCTGAAACAGATCATTTGAGATAGATTCGTGCTTTCGACTTATGCTGCATATCGCAGCTCATGATGTCAGGGCTTGCGCAACCGCTTAGATGAAAGGCACTTATTCGTGAAGAGTGCTCGACCCTGCACTACCTAAGAGTAAGTACATGTCGACTAAGCGATGCGCGAGCTATGACGGCGCCCTGCGCTCAAACAAACAAATCGCAACCATTCAGTGGAAAGGATCTTTGAATGAAAAAAACAAGTAAGCAAAAAAACCAACGTTTGGTTCCTCCAAATCAAACTGAACTATTCGAATCAGCTTTTCGTCGTCCTTCAATGGAGGCCTCAACTTGATTCCCAGCTAGAATGATAATTTATTACATGAGGATGGGAAAAATCAAAAGTTTCGATCTTTTTCAGATTTTCCCAAACGCTCATAAAGAATAATTCCACACATGAGAACGGTAGGTTCTCGGAGCTTCTTTTCGGCTGGTACATAAACTCGCCCCTACCCGGAAGGCAGTAAGCCAGAAAATTATTGAACAAGGATGGGAAGTACTACCCCAAACTGTTGATTGACCGAACGTACCCCGCTCGACCACCGTCTCTTCATGTCTTTCAGCAGACTTTGAGAGAAAAAAAAATTCGACAATCACTGGAACCCAACATGAGATCTCCAACTTCTTTTTGACTCGCAGCTGTGACAATTCCAGATTTTAGGAAACGGAAAGCTGCTGCTTCGTTGAAGCAACAGTCTCAGTAGGACGTTTATCTTCGACATTTATGCTGCAGAACGATGCGCTAGCCTTAGTTAAGAACATAAGAAGTGTGACTGAACAAAAAACTAACCTTGGAAAGCCGCTAGAAAGCGATTAAAGCGCTTCCAAAGTGGGCGTTATCAAATATCTAACGGAGATTTTAGGGAATGCCCACTTCCGGAGCGCTCAAGTCGCTTTCTAGCGGCTTTCCAAGATTAGTTTTTTTGTCAGTTACACTTCTTATGTTCTTAACTAAAGCTAACATATTGTTCTACAGCATTAGCGTCAAAGGTAAAAATCCTGCTGAGACTGTTGCTCTGAACATATGTGAACTTGTGGACTTGTCCCTATGGAAGTGAGATGAACACACCATAGGTTTAGATCCTTTTCTAAAGTAAGAAAAATGTGCGTTTCGGAAATGAAGGTCTGATTTTGACTAAGTTCTTTCCCCACTTGATAGAATGAAAATACCCAACTACCGAGAAACTCACTTTGAAAACGTTATCGAGAGCACTTCGAATGTTTTCCTCATCCTTGTTGTTGCACTCGTAACCTTTATCGTCTTCCTAAAACGAAAAAACCAATTAAGGCACTTAATTTAGGCAAATACTTGCCCTGAATCCAACTAGAACACGGACTCGAAAAGTGTCGTAATCTCACCCTGTAGTGCTTGATAAGAACGAACTGGGTTGGATCAATGGACAATTTCTGCCCCAACCAACCCTTCAACTTCTCCAATGGCAATCGTGAATCAATGTCCAGGTACAAAACTGAAACAGTCGGAATGATTGGACGACCCACTCAGATCATTCGATTACGATTTCACTCACGATTTCCTGTTGAAGAGGTAAGTTCGACAATACTGCGACTCGAATCAGAGCTTGGAGTGTTTCCTACAGGTACAGGAGTAACATCGGATGATTCAGTCACTGAGCGTGTTCCACCTTGAGATTCGAGCAATTCCTCAGCAGCGCTTCCTTTGACAAAGCTCCCGAACGACTGAAATGTATGAGCCGTTGCAAAAAAACCGAGAGCAAGTGAACATTTCGAGGTCGACTGTATAGTAAACACTGATCAAATAAAGGAATAAAAAGAGAAATTGATCGTGGTGTACTAGAGATTGGAAGCATCGCGGCGCAGCAGCTCATCTAACAAAAAGCTCAGCAACGGTGACCCAATTTTCGCAAGGAGAGAAAGCTCTAGTGTGTGTGATTCATTTTGCTTGTGGGGCAGAAAAGGACTGAGCATTTGCTAGATGGAAGGATTTTTCGTGGTTTTGAAGGCCTTGACTGTTCTATGCCGCAATGCGCTCCCCCTTCTCTAAACCGCGTTTCGCATGACCTTACAGGTAAAGAAGTTAGTTACAGGATCCTAACTCAGGAACTTCAAGAAATTTCACAAATCTCAAAAAATATAAGCACTACAGTACAACAAGGGGCTTCAATCCCAATATTCGCATAGGACAAGAATTCACTTACAGATGAGTACGAATCATCAATTCCCTCATCGACATCCGAAACATTTGGAGACATCTGGAAAAATAGAAAAAAAAGTATATTTTTGTCAAAAGGAACCAAAATCGGAGAGGCAGATATCAAATAATTCAATCTTCGAAGGCAAGAAGGCGCAGAAAAGCGTAATCACGCCTTGGTTAAATTCGAAAATGAAATTACCTGTGGTGTATTTTGACAGCAACTTCCTTCGAGTTCATCTATGCTATCTTTTCCAGTCACGCTGCTTCCACGAGACGACGAGCGGCTCGCTCCGCTCAATGGCGTTGCTGGAGCAGATGGAACAGTCGAAGAAGAGGGGCTCTTCGGCTGTAATGGAATAAGTCAAAGCAGAAATCGAAGAAGCTGTTTATCGAGTGGGATAGAATAGCCCACGAGTATCACAACTGCGCCCTTGTCGCGGCTTGAAAGTGCGCGACAATGGCGCTAAGGTCTTACAAAGTTAGCATTTGGCGAATAATATTAGCATTTGGACGAGATGCCTCGCGCGCCTCCTATGATACGCGTATGTGTTAGGCCCCATTTATAAATCGCGATTAGCGATTATGCTGACAGGAAATACGTATCGATCTAAAAATTTGTCGATAAAGCGATTCGGCGATTTGGCGATTATGTTTGGATGGATAAATGCACATTAATCGAATTGACCCCCCCTAAAGACCATTCGTCGATGCGGTATGTCCACGACCCTTTTGTCGATACGCATGCATTCCTCTCAACATGACCGCTATATCGTGAAATCGTACCAATCGTGATCTATGAACGGGGTCAGCGCGGGTTAGTGAGCTTTGGAGCAGCGAGTTTGTACAACTCGTCCAGCCCGCCCCTTCCTTATTTGAGAGAGGATACTACTTAATGCCTTCATCAACGATTTTCTTGCTTCTTACATCATTTCTAGTCAACTGGACATTCATAACCCCATAATCGACCGCTGTGAACCCACAAATTTGATATTGTAGTGTTGTTTGGATGAAGTGCACGCTATTCCTATCAAAAGCCTTGGTTGAAAAAATAAAATAAACACATGAACAGTCATTTACCGCTGGCTGACTGGTGGACATCACCTCTGTCCATGCAGGTCCTGAGTAAGCATGGCTTGCCGCTTGTGCACGAGTGATTTCGTCTGCAAGGTGTGAGTGGTTATGCGTTAAAGAATCATTAGCAAACACTATCGCCTCAAAACCCTAAGATAGGTGTCCGGCTCGGTACATGAGCAATCGCGTCAGCGAACACGCTTGCAAAGTTCACAGTATAGTCGCGGTCGCTGTTGCGATTGCACAATTCCGAGTGGGACATCCATTTAACCTTGAACATTGTAAATATACGCATATACATTTGAACTGCAGGCTAGCAATTCAAGCTGTTACTTCATATCGAAGGAGCTGTCAAATGAGCGTGCTTCGGGAATCTGCAAGGCTCACATGATTTCATAAATGCAGGAGATGCTCAAGGCCAATTCTCTATTTTTTCACTCTTCGAAAAAAAAGAACACTAAATGGGAAAGGATGAAACTAAAGCAGGCCCAGTTGCACAGAGAACATGGATAAGGCCGATGTCAGATTTTGCGAATCGAGGCTAGCGAATCGCTGTATACGAGCGATGCACCAGCGAGGTTTTTTTGAGGAAGTCCCTCCAGTTTCAAACAGTATCACTGGACAGTAAACACTGTTAGAGTGGCGGGACTTCCTACAAACAATGGGTCCCCCCACTATTGAGTCGTTGGTACATTGTTCTATCCGCTGGTACATAGTTCGACTCGCTGGTGCGTCGTTCGATTCACTGGTGCATTGCTCGTATCCAGCGATTCGCTAGCAGATCGCTTGATTCGCAAAGTCTGACATCGGCCATACGCAACGTCAATGATGAGTATTCGCAGCGTATAGCAAACATATTTGCTGTTGTTAATGCGAGACTAAGAGGTTGGCTGGGAATCTCCGCTACTGGTGCGAGCAATCTAATCGAGAGTACAGAGTAGAGTAGGAGAAGGGGAAAACTTGCAACTGACAAATTTAACACAAGCAGCTTCAGTAAGCGACCTTAGGACTGAGCTTACAAGCGGCACAGACGTCGCGCTAAATCACTTTTGCTAGCTCCTACTTCTGGAGCAGTTGCTATCGAAGGTAACCATTAAACAGCTTCATTTAACTGGAAAGTATTAGACGAAAAATTCGAAAAACAAACCTTGCGGGGGCAACTCCACCAGTAGAACCTGTGCAAATTTCTTTCGATCCAGGACAGCAAACATTATGCTCTCGTTTAACGGCTTCCTTCTATCCTCCTCGACTTCAGTGACAGAATCGCCTTTTGAACCACTATCGCAATACACCTACAAAAAATTTGTTTCGCGGACCTCAAAGACTCAGTCTTACAACAATGTTCCTCAAAATCTAAACTGAAAACACGAAAGCTCACCAACGGCACTCCCGAGAAACACTGTTGAAGCAATTCGGCAAAGTTTGTGGCTGGAGAGTCAAGTAATACCAAGCCATTCGGCTGCGTATCTCGTTCCAACACCAACCGAGAAGCAACTGCTGCTCGCTGGCCATCTCCGAACATTGAGCCAATTAACTGCTTTACTTGAATCACCTTGAAAAGTAAGTACACAACCTTCAAAAAATGAGGACGAAGAAATAATGAAAACTTACAGAACGCAAGTCAGGGTTAACATAGACGTAGAAGGAAGGGTAAATCAAACGAGCTGCGATATCGACCCGAGCAACACGAATAGTACGGCCACTTGGCGGAAAGACCGGATAAGGGATGCCTGAAAACTAATCTAGGTTGATCAGAGGCCGGGTGCAGCAAGCCCCAACTAGGGGATGGGTCCCCAAAACTCTGCGTCTCTACTCTGTCGATGACGCAACTCTTGTGGTTAACAATAGGCGAAGCGACCAGAGATGTAGAGTTTCGGGGACCCATCCCCTGGCTGGGGCTTGCTGCACCCGGCCCCAGGAAGTGGATGCATCACTCTCGCTCCAGCCTGCTTTCTCACGAATACAGTCAACAATTGAGTGGCTTTCCATCACCTATCAAGTTACTCGAATCCTTGCATCTGTAGGGGGATTATGTAACACCCTCTTCATAATTATTCAAAGGCGGATGGTATTTAAAAAATCGCAGCCCACTGGATTTGAAATAATAGGTGGTAGAAGTTGCCTAGTTAAAAAAAAAAAAACTACGTGGAAAAACGGTCTGAGAGCCGAGAAATGGGACCATTTTGGCCCGTTGACTTCCGCTTTGAAACTGCCAGCAATAACTCTTTTACATGGTTATTACGCTAGCCGGTATCATGTCAACAGACGCCATCCTCCCAGTGATACAGCCATTACTCAGAAAAACTAAAAGATATGGCCGCTTGACATGAAATCCCCTCCAAAATAAAGAGCAAAATATGGCGATAAGTATCAGCAACCAATCATACCCCGAATTTTCCACATGAAGGCGGGTATCACCAAGGCAGGTGAGGTTTGCCAAGGTAAGGGTTCTCTGAGTTGTGTAGGAGCGTCCTCCGCCGCGACACAATCTCCTCTCGCTTAATTTGCAGCCCTGATTCTCTTTGCAGTTACTATACATATCTCACCTTCTTCCATACCGAGGTTATCATTACATCCGTCTTTTTTTTTCTTTCTTTTTTTACCTCGGACTATTTTTACCTCGGACTATTAAACGCAATCGAAAGAACAAACATTACAAATTAAATTCACCAACTGCCTGATACAAACAGTTCAAATTGAAACCAACCTCTGGGCCTCCAAACATCAAGCAAAAACATTAGAGTGTTAGATCGTCCCGGCAGTAAACAGGTCTCAATCTTCTGCAATGAGTGGGCATCTCTCGTTGAACTATATTCTACCGGAATCAAAATCTGCAAACCTTGGCTAGATCTGCCCTGGACACATATGCTTCGTGAATAGTCAGGCCACGCTCGTTGGCAACGCGTATTAGACGACTATGGTGACGAAATATGACAGGACTGTCGCCTTGTTTAGTTGACGCTCGAGATTTCTCTTCAAAAAACTTCAGCGCCTGGAAAACAAATCATCTACATATCGAATCTATATCTGAAAAGCTGAGCACTCACTTGATTATAAACATCGCATAAGACTTGTGTACGAGGCATATCCACAACATACGGCTCACTCAACAAGCTTTCGTTGTCGCTCACCATATTTAAAAGAACTTTGATCTACAATTAATCTATAGGTTACTGCTTTGTACAGAAGTATTCCTGAAAGTACTCACATTGACTAGATTCATTTGATATATTCGTTGCCTTTCTCGCTCTGCTTCCTGCTCCCTCCACTGACTCTTTAATTGGGTGATATGCTGAGGGAGATCCGTCGTGCGAATAAACGAGGAGTTCAATTTACTTATCTGTGAATAAATTAAAAGAATAACTTAGTCAAACGACCAATCTGAAAATAATGAAACCCAACCTTCCTATACATCAGCATATATGCATTCGTGTTGCTGGTAGACCACCCTCCATATGAGCCACCAAAACTCTTCGCAATTTCTTCAGGACCTACTGGCTCCACACGGGTATCATTGAAACAGTACCACCGGCCTTGATCCATATTTCTGACAGTACCGCCAATTGAAAACGCTTGTATTGACGAATGAGAATTACTTCACATGAAAAACTTAAGAAGCTGTGCCAAGATGGAGATCATACTTGATATGTGCGAAGTAATGTCCTCCTGCAGCACTGCCTTGATGAACCATGACAGAAAACAATTCGTAAACGTACTGCCCTCCTTTCAGTAATTTATTCACATATGCACGATCAAGCTGTTGACCAGCGCTCACCGTTTCTGAATCAAGGCTCAATTCGATGTAAAACAGCAAGACCAAGACAAAGTTATGATCGGAAAGCAACTCGAATTCGAACACGATACTTACAAGGAATTATTGTCAGTGACTAATGCTAAAGAAGCAACTAAAGTAAATATAAAGAGCACCAAAAAAGTATGGCAACGACATTTTGCTCCGACACTTCTTAATTCCACATCGTTGCAACACCATTTGAAAACGCCAGCCGTCATAATGAATGCACCTCGTCGAGACTTACAAGGAGGGTCTTTTAGGGCTAACCGGCTTCTCAAAACGTTTTCTTCCTGCATATTTTAGGGGCCCATGTATGAACCACATAACCATATTTCGTTTTCGCTAAACGGTTTGAGTATCGAAAAAGAGTGAAAAATAGTGTCGCAGGTTCGATGCCCGTGGCGACTGAATTTCGCATTTGGGTTGGGTCTTCAGGCTGGCGCCAAATGGCGCTGAATGTCAAAATCGGATGTCATATTCATGGTTAAGACCATTTTGAGGCCAACAAGTAGCCGCAACCATAAATGCAAAATTTAGTCGCCACGGAAGATCGAACCAATGTCGATTTTCAAAGTCTGACAATGCCCTAAGGCTGGTGTCAGGGTCCGCGACCCGTCGCAGGTTTCGCTAATTTTCGCGATTTTTGCGATTTGCGGTCGTCATTCAGATATCACTATCAAGCAGAACTGGCGGCAGACCTTGCAGTAACGATCGGGCACCTGTAATTGCAAATCGCGGAAATTGCGAAAATTAGCGAAACCTGCGACGGATCGCGGACTCTGACACCAGCCCAAAAACTACGCCATGCTCACAGTTACAAAGTTACAACAAAAGGATGGAGGATCTTACTAACTATAAAGCGCTTCGTCTGTCGTTCGTCTGTCGTTCTGTATGTCTGTCACGAAATTCCCTAGCTCCTAAAGATCCCCCCTGAGAGACCGGGTCAAGTGTGGGATGGGTGGGCAAGGTCTCGCGAAGTACAAAACACAGATCAGCTAGGCGGAGCCCCGCTCACAGTAGGCGTGGCGTGCGTCGAAATAAACTGTACTGGCGACCAAGATTTCAATTTCAGTGACAAAACGACCTCGAAACTGGGCCAAAAAGTGGGTAAAGGTGTGCATTGGTAAGTCACATCGAATTAGGGAGACCCGCCGGTGGGCGGAGCGTTCTCCAAAAGCAGTGCTTTGTGAAAAAATTAATAACTCGGTTTGAAGTAAGTCTATAACTCAGAGAAAAAGTCAGCGTAGGGGAGCAATGTCTGAGGTGTTTCCAGCATGCATGACGTGGTGGGAGCCCAGCCCACTGTGGGCGGAGCGCGCTCTGAAGTGTACGGCGTCTTCTAAGAGCCCTCATATTTTGAGTCGGAGAAGTCTTGGGGAGCCGAAAAAAGGTGGTTAAAGGTCAGAGGAGGAGGGAAAGTTAAACATCAGTGGTGGGCGTGGTGCTCACAAAAGTGGGCGGAGTCTGCAACAAAACTCATATCTCAGTCCGAAGAAGCCCCAGAGACCGCGAAAAAAGGCTATGGAGTTCAGCCACGGATAATGGGTCAAGACCTATAGGTGGGCGTGGCTTGCACAAAAGTGGGCGGAGTTATCCACGAAAACATAACTCGGTTCCAAGAAGTCCCGGAGACCGAGAAAAAAGGGCTATAGTGTTTGGCTACAGGTGGGAGGCCACCACTCATAGGTGGGTGGAGCTTGCGCAAAAGTGGGCGGAGTTTGCTACCAAACTCATATCTCAGGTCCAAGAAGTCCTAGAGACCGGGAAAAAAGGCTATAGGGTTTGGCTATGGACGGGAGGTCAACACTCATAGGTGGGTTAGGCTTGCGCAAAAGTGGGCGGAGTTTGCTACCAAACTCATATTTCAGGTCCAAGAAGTCCTAGAGACCGGGAAAAAAAGGCTATAGGGTTTGGCTATGGATGGGAGGTCAACACTCATAGGTGGGTGAGGCTTGCGCAAAAGTGGGCGGAGTTTGCTACCAAACTCATATTTCAGGTCCAAGAAGTCCTAGAGACCGGGAAAAAAAGGCTATAGGGTTTGGCTATGGATGGGAGGTCAACACTCATAGGTGGGT
>KZ346915.1:23580-35209 GCA_002352805.1 Teladorsagia circumcincta | reverse complement strand
ACCTCCCGCCCCTCCCCCCCCCCGAGGTGCAGACCGACACGCAATTCGCCGTGAAGAACATGCCCACGGAGACCGAGCATGGCCTTCCCGTGACGCGATCGGCGCAGCACGCCCATCGACTGGCTATCCACTCGCGCAGCTCTGGCCGATTGGCAGATAGAGCAAAATTGAAGAACCAGTACTGAGTCGCTTGTCTGTATGTACTACGATTTATCGACGACTGCTTTATTGTAACCTCATCACACTCGGAAATGGATAAATGTTTCCAATTATCAAATGAGCAGTCACAGTGCATCAAGCTCACACGAGAAGTACAAAGGAACGATAGGCTGCCATACTTAAACATGCAAGTCGAGCTGTCTGGTGGTACTGGTCGCCAGCATAAAGTGGTAAAGTTGCAAAAACATCCTGATTCACGCGGCGTCATAAGATCGAATGCTGGCCAACAATGACATTCACCACGCCAAGTAAAGTTACCGTTGCGTCTACCTTTCACCTCCGATCAAGTCAGCACCGCAATACCTCTCAGTATTGTAGGAGCAGAGCCGCAAGATGATGTTGTGTTAGTAAACGTCTCTAACAACAATATCAAACGGCGGCCTGTTCGAAACAGACTGTACGACAAGCAGTGCGTGACATCAGATTGTATAATCTGTTCGAACGACAGGTTAGGAGACTATGGAAAAAAAATGGGGTGATTCAGAAGCTTGAATGTGTCGTATGTAACAGACGTATATTGGAAACTGGGAGAGCACTAGGTATTCGTATTCAAGAACATTTAGCTGGAAAGCGGCGTGTTAATGTAGCTACCCATTTGGTAAGCAAAGCACAAGATTGAAGAGCATAGAATGACTTTGATGTAAAGTAATCTGTGTTGGCGCTCGAGACCATCTACAAGTCTTGGAAGCATTCATGATTTTCGCAAGGAAACCTAGATGAACGTCGCGAGTAAAGTCTTCATAAGTGGGTTCTCGGAATTATAGGGTGGCCGAAAGTATAGGAGGCCATGTTTCGGTGTGAAAGCCAAGAAAGAGACTCGATCAGGAACCAACTTCAAGGAAGATAAAGTTCAGATGTTTCATCACTTGTGCACAAAAGCTTTGAATTTGGCGACTCTGCTTTGAGAGGAGCCTTCTGACGTCCAACGACGAAATCAGCAGTGTGTCGCATTTAGCCAACGGCGATGTCGTCCCATCTCTTCTGGAGCGCTATTCAGAGCACCCATCAAGTTGGAGAAGTCCTATAAAGTCTTGCTCTACAACACTGTCACATAGAGGAGTCTAGCGGGTTCAGGGCCCGAGAGGAAGAACAATTCTGCTCCATTGGCTCGGGAAGTGAGCGCCCAGGATGCTTTGGTCAATTTGAAAGCGTATTAGGGAGTACAGCTCCATTGAAGAGCAAACGATCATTGAGCAAAGTGCTCTTAAATTCAGAACAACATACCGTGCCTCATTGAAACCTTTCGCAAGACCTTCGTATGATTTTAACATTTATGAAAGATGAACTCCAATGGAGCTGCACTTTTAGATATTACCCCGTCACAAACTACCACACCTTTGGAAGAAAGTCTGTTGTGGACTAGTCATCATCTCAAAAACTTGTGACCACTCTCTGGCAACAATTGCGTGTGACTTTGGTGGTCGCAAAGAAGGGTACCTCGAAAATTCTCACATTAACCCAATCCGTAACGGAGATGCGGCGCACCTCGAGCTCGTGCAGAAACTTTTGGCATTTTACACTTGCATCTTTATGGTTCACTTCAATAAAAACCAGCAGAAAGGGTGGTAACCTCTTTCAACAATTTGCTTTCCAAAATTTTCTGTAAGAGTGACGGCAAATCTTGAGATCAAAAACGATGTGACTCACGCTGGCTTTATCGTTATGGGACATCCTCTTCTAGGTGATTGCCCCAATCCTCTGGGTCTGCACACTTCCTGAACTTCTACTTTCCAGAGACGTGTGCTTGAACCTTGAGAGCACCGGACATGTTTCAAGAGTTTCAGAGAGAGTACCGACTCGCTTTCCGGAGTTGCAATTTTAAGACCGTTATTGAGCTCTCTTGGTAATGGGTCGATGCTGCGAAGCTGCACTTTCAAGACCGTCATTGGGCTCTTTTGGTGATGGATCGATGCAGAAGTCTTCACAGCGAGAGTTCAGATGAGCTTTGGACCAAACAACTTATGGTGTTTCTTACATGGTTTCGAACTTTCGAATAGTATCGAAACACTCTGAAAATACTCCATGCTCAGTTCCGGCAAGCGGAACCGCATCCTACACTTTTCTGCCACCCGGTATTCTCGACCTTTTCGACGTCGAGAATACTACATCGAGCAGCTAACAAATCAAAAGCTTCAGAACATCTCCAGGCCTCTGAAGAAGACGAAGCGGTCGAAACGTAAGGCCAGTCAATAAAGATTCCATCTTAAGAACCTCGTTCGGCATACAGTGTAAAAACAGCTACACTACAATTGACATCAAATGCCGAGGTTTCAACAAAGAACGACATGGAGACTACTGGCAGAGAGAGCGTTAGCGTTGAAGAGGGCAGCACTGATGAGAGTATATCGATGCTGGAATCACAGGCAAGGAGCAAAGAAAGAGAACTCTTAGATTTGTGCAAATTCAATTCCCAGAAGTTCCAGATTTCAAGGAAAAATCGCGTGAACTTTCAGATACTCTAGAAAGCTCTATTCCCTGGAGGGAGATCCCACGACAAGGCCGAGGGCCGGGGAGCTTACCTAGTAGAAAGACACTCCGCCAGGGTCAACCGTCCGTTGGACCAGGTCCAACGGGGGGTCGTATTTGGCCGACCGAAAAGGGAGGGAGTCGTATTCGCAAAGTTCAACGTCGCAATACGTAGGTAAGACATCGAGTGTTTCTTCAACAATTAACCACAAACGAGTGCATGGCGCACTTCAAAGCAGACTAGTTTACTGCGGAAGTGTCCATAATTGACTGTCTACGCACAAAATATGTTCTCGAGCAGATCCGATGTTTTTAAACTCAACCTAAGTTAGTAAAAAAAGTGACCGCTACGGTAGATTGACTACTAAGGGCTTATAAGAAAACTTTGGAAAAAAAAATTCAACTGTCTGCGATTTCGTAAAAAAGTTTAATATCCGTCGTGATGCAGTAAGCTTTTGCGATGTCATATTAACATTATCCCCAATAAAACTGAATTTGAAGGAAGCTATGATTGTTTGAGTGCTGAAAACTCGTGTTTTCAGAGGATTTGCTCGAAAATCAATGAAAAAAATTGTCCAACTAGATGATTTTTTTAAACAATTCCTTTTGAGAACAAAATAAAGTATTTATCAGAAAGCACTACCCTTCTAGTTCCATCCAGAAAAAAAAGAATTGCAGAAAGTTCATTATGAAGAAAGTTATGAGAGTTTGAAGCCAGAAAACCAGCGCTCCGCGAAAAATTTGTCCGCGATACACCCAAAGTTGTCCAACGGGGCGATTTTTTGACTCCATTAGTTTTGGAAAGAGTTGAGTTATTCATTAGAGAGCTCTAATCTTCTAGTTTATCCCAGGGGGACAACGATTGCCAAAATTTCATTCTAAAGAAAGTATAGCCTTTAAAAGAAAGTATAGCCTTTGAAAGCCAAAAAACCAAGTTTTGAAAAAGAAATTGTCCAACGGGGCGATTTCTTGACGAAAACAGAAATTGCAAAAGTTAGAGTATATTCTAGAAAGGAAACGATCTGAAGTATAAAAATTTCTAACCACTTCTCATAAGCTCCTATTTTAAGAAAATTACAACCTTTTGAAGGAAAAAAGTGGGCATTTCTCTAAATTCCGGTTTCTCTACCCCACTGCTCACAGCGATTTGAAGGTAGTGCACAAATGTGGATGTTTTCGGAAACTAAGTGTCTCGTAGATCACCAATCTAGTTTGAATTTCGAAATATATTGAAAACGAACTGAATTATAAAGCTTTGAAGATTAGCAGTCCGTCTCGGCCTTTCCGCGCTGCTACGAGGGGAAGATTGCTCGCGAAAATGTGGACTCAGCGCTCCAATGCCAAATTCGGTTCCCCGCGAGAATTTTCCTAACGATTAGCTGGATTGTGTTATGTTTCGGGTCGGGTGTTGGGGGGGGGGAGGTATACCGAGACCCTCCAGAAGGGGGGGGGAGTCGTAAAATCATTGAAATTTGTCCAACGTGACGGTTGACCTTGCACTCCGCCCTCCCCCTCTCCCTCGAGGGTGCAGACGACACGCAATTCGCCGTGAGGGACATGCCCACGGCGACCGAACATGGCCCGCCGGTGGCGCTATTGGCGCAGCACGTCCATGGACTGGCCCGCTCGCCGCAACTTCAGCCGATTGACAGGGAGAGCAATTATTGAGAGTATCATCGATGCCGGAATCACAAGCAAAGAATGGGTTCATATTTCGAGTTATGGGCCGTCCTCATGGTTTTTTTCTTCATCCCGGCATCACTCATCACCTCTATTATTTTGAAGCCGGAGATATGATGAGATTGGGGTGGATTTGCAGTGGAAGTGGGGATGCTGAATAATGTGCCAGTAAAAGAAGAAAAAGCAAAAAAAACTCCGTCAAGAACACGCAAGACAAGGCTTTCTTGCCTGCCCGTTGACAGCGACATAGGGTGATCCATCAACCCAGAGAGGAGTGTATTAACCTGATAGCAACTGCTGTTAACTGTATACCAACAGACACCATGCTTTGTGGTAACGCTTTCCACACAAAAATATATGATACGGCCGCTTGAAGAGAGATGCCCTTTCAAAATGATAATCGATCGATGCTGCTGCTGGCGACTGCTGATAGGCGGAGCTCAGAATGGACTGGCAAGCCCAGCATTCTGTAAAAGGCGCCCTCAAAGTGCAAAATGCTAAATCTCGCTTCCTCTAGCCCCTGGCTACTGCTTCCACTGGTGCATGTACCTCCCCGCAACGCACGCACTTAGTCGTAATCTCTCGTTTCAATTCTGATGAGCTACCTCCTAATCGTTAAGTTCGCCTTTAACCAAACCCAGCATCTCTTTTGAACGGCTTCATCTTTGCTTGAAGCAATAGCCGAATCTAATCCGAGGGGTAAACTGGTCGGTAGTGAAGGTGAGAAGATGAAGGACCATACGCAAATAGTCCCTGTGGTCCCAAAATGGCAGAAAATACCTCCGCACTCAATCACGTGCTCTCTACGACTAGCAATTGGGTGGCGCTAACATAATCGGTAAGCCGCCTCCTTCGACAGTGCTCGTTTCCGTTCTAGCCTTTTCAAGTTTTTCTTTCAGTATCTCTTCACGTGTGCTTGTTTAGAGCTAGCGCATCGTTCCGCACCATCAGTATCTAAAGCAACAGACCCTGTTGGGACTGGTGCTTCAACAATGTAGGCGTGGTCGCTAGAACTTCCGCTATGTGGGCAGCCGCGTTACGGCCGCAGTCAGAAGGGGTGCGTTTACTGGTGCTGATGGAGCATTTTTAAACCGCGCAACAGCGGAGCCCGGCCGTATCTGCCGCGCTCGCCGCGGTCACGCTTCAATCATTAAACAAAGTCGCGAAGCCCTTTCAAACATACTGCACTTTACCCCATACGCTCCCGTTCCCCAGAGACCCACTACCTCTATAGTGGGTTGGGGAACGGGAAGGTCGCGCAAAGCTACCGAGTTATCGAGTATATCTATCTACCAGTTATCAAGGTTGCCTCACCCTGCCTGTGGGTCCTCAAAATTGAACTCCAGCATTCAACTAAACGTTGCTAAGTACATTGACATCGGTCTTGATCAAATGAGAGTATAATACCGAAGACAAATAGGGGAAACAAGCTTACCATTCTGGCAGCGAGTTATTGTTGACAACGCCTCGTTGCCAATTAGAGATCTCTGTTCGCCATTTGTCGCATCTCTTCAAGGCAATCTCAACTAATTTCGCTACGGCGTCCTCTTTTAGACCAACGAATCGCGTGTACCACCTGTCATAATGTAATACTGTAGGTTCCCTGCCCTTCATTATTTCAAAACAGGATAGATGTAAAGCAAAGACTCCACTTCAGCAAATTTTCACTGATAATGTTTCGGGCGTGAGCCCTTCTTCAGATCAACTGGAATAACATAGCACAGATACAACATATAAAAACAAAACATACAACAGTCAATAACAGGTGCTTTCTGCTTTCAACGTTGTCCTACTGGAAGGAGCCGGGGGATACGGCCGACGAAGGAAAAATAGGGATGGAATGCTACGTGGGCTTTCATGTGTTGCGGAAAGGGGATGATCTTCCAGAGGCCGTATGCAATAAAACCCGCACGTCTGAGGACATAAATCCCCTCGGTCGTGTGCAACAAGGCCCGACGACCGCCGGGGGACATATACCCTCAGTCTTATGCAACACGACCTGCAGGTCTAAGGGTATGAATCCCCTCAGTCGATGCAGCAAAACCCGGCGCCCGCGGGGGGCATATACCCTCAACCGTTTGCAACAAGACCCGGCGCCCGCGGGGGAACTTATACCCTAAGTCGTATGCACTAACCAGGAAAGGCATTGAACTCCCGTGGAACTTTGAATCGAGACCTAGATATATCGATAGAGCCTGGGACTCGAGTTAGAAATGTTTGAACCAAAATTGCAAAACGATCCTGCCAAGGAAGTTATGAGCAGTCAAAATTGGCTTTAAATGAGGGCTTGTGGATGAGGCTTGCTAGTGCTCCAGCACTTGTGTTGGTGTGGAGCAGTGGTAGGGTTCTCGGTTATCATCACGCAGGTCATGAGTTCGATTTTAATTACAAAAACAGGGCTGTCTTCACACGTCTGCCACGTCCACGTCTGCCTTTCATTAGTAACGTACGACAATCCTATGTGTCACCAAACACTCGGTCTCCACGTTCTGACAAGGTGCTGACTCGGATTTGTCAAAAACCGGACTAGGAGTCTCCAGCGAGTAAGATACACGATTTGCAAAAAGGCCCGCAGCAGTGGGAATCCAACCCATGACCTGCATGGTCATAAGCGAAAACCTTACCACTGCTCCTAAGCAACACAAGTTCGCAAGCACTAGCGAGCGTTATGCACAAGCCCTCATTTGAAGCCAACTTCGACTGCTCATAACTTCCTTGGCAGATTCGTTTTGCAATTTTGGTTTCCATATTTCTAACTAGTGTCCCGGGCTCTATCGATATGTGTAGGTCTAGATTCAAACTTCCACGGTGAGTTCAATGTCTTCCCTCGTAAGACACGCAGATCTGAGGGTATGTACCCTCAATTGTACGCAACAAACTCGCAGGTCTGAGGGGATAAATTCGCTTGTTGCATACGACTTTGGTAAGACAATCTCGGGTATGAATCGTCCTACTCTCGACTGGGGGTTTCATACCCGACCGCTTGAGCCAGTCAGACTGAGCTGGAAAAAGTACTGAGAAATTAGTGGCGATCCCGCACTTTCAACTCGAGCTCGTGAAACGGTCACTTGGCCCTCATGATGCCATGTTTATTCTCAATGAAATGCTGATAGTCTCACCCGGTTGATGAACGTCCAACTCACTCGAGTTGTCACCATCTCCATCAAAGGAATGTTGGCTACCGGAATGGGTTTACCTATCCATGTTCTGTGCTGTGTTCTGATACGGGTTGCATTGTGTAATAGTGGTATTGCTTGCCATGAATAATGAGTTAATCCCAGGTTGGAACAGTTGCACCGATGACGGGGGTAAATTAGCTTCGAGAAACCATATCAAGTGTCATTTTGAGGATTACGGCGACAGTAGCTACATAAAGGCATAGCGGGATCGAAGATTCCGTGTTTTGCTGTAAAAAACCTGAAGATACTTTTATTCGCCCACAAATTTTCTTTCTTTCTTTCTCGTCGGGTATGAATTCCCCTAGTCAAGAGCAGGGAGATTCATACCCGAAATTGTCTTCCCAAAGTCGTATGCAACAGGCCCCGCGAGAATTTATACCCTCAGACCTGCGCGTCTTGTTGCACACGTCTGAGGGTATATGTCCCCCGTCAGGCGTCAGGTCTTGTTGCATACGGCCCCTGTAGTCACGACAGCTTTCCTCTCGCACGTAGCTTTGCACTGTATTCCCCTATATTTCTTCAGCCATATTCATTACCTTGTTGTTGTTGGACGATGCACACTGCCTTATTTCTAGTGCTTCCCTTATCTTCTGCGATTTAAAAGTCTCCTCATCAGAGACTTTTAGCACCGATTTTCACGGACGCGACGATGTTAGAAGGCGTCTTAGTGAAGGTGGCGGTCGAAAGATCAGGTTGATTGGGAGCCCTGGGAGTCCTCACACAACGCGGTCGACGTCCACTGCCAGGCCGTCGGAGGTGAACAGTACGAGAGGAGTGCCAGGCGATGATCGACACAATTCCCAAATCCGATATGGGCCTCTTTTATATCCATCTGTCGTAGTATTTCATCTACTTCGTTCGTTACTTCCTGAACATTCACGGAAGTCAGCGTGCATGATGTCGAGATCATGTGGTGAACGACATTCAGTTCATGTATGAAGGGTGGCAACTTCGAGCGTGTATTGGAATATTTTGAGGTGCCCATTCTATACACCACATGTACTAACTTGACCGTTCACTGTTCTGACTTTTGAATTCAGAAATGGCAGGAAGCCGTCTTGCGAAGGCTCTTCCGATGTTAGTCGTATCGATCGGTGCCATGAACTCAACCAAAAGAATGTTTCTCGTGAAGCAGTTCTTGTTTGGCCGACGAACAAGATGTCATCGATGTACCGAAATATAATATTCCTGATGATAAAGTGTTTGTTGCTACTATTGCGAGTAAGGAGCCTACCTGCTTTTCGCTGCAAGTCCTCGAAGCTTCTTGTGAAATTGATTCCGGAACCAGAATGCGTTATCTTCCACCACGGCTCGTGAGAGCTTTTCGTCGTTTATGGTGAGATCAAGCTGAAGTTCCTGATGATGCGTACGGTGAAGACGTATACAAGCCTCCACAGCGCTTTGCGCATCAACGTTCGTGTACAATGCAACAACATCAAAAGTCGCGGTTTGTTGTTGAAGCTGCATTGTTTTAAATGCTTCAGGAACCGGTTTACAGCCTTTAGGTAAAAAGAAACATGTTGAAGCAGTGATCAGAGGGATCGTTGTAAATGCCAACTTCGGTACTAATTGGTAATAAGTTGGTATGCTTGTGTACTCCGGCATCAACTGAGTCAAAATGTTTCCCTCGAGCTTCGGACTAGGTATTCTTGTGACAACTTCTTCGAAGTCCTTGCATTCCTAATGCTCGGCACTGACCGCCGTATAAGTCGTGGTATACGACAGTACAGTTCCGCATAAAAAGTCCCTCTATGCGACATCACAACGAAACCACCCCATGTACTGGAAATCGCAGTGATCTTTTCAAATCAGTGACCTTACTACGACCTGCTCGTGCCATATTCGTCATGATGTCTGAAACTTGCCGTCTTCGATGTTCGCCGTAGACTTGATGGAGATCCAATTCAAGTGCGACTACTCTCGAGATGAATTGTGGGTCACGGTGTGGTGTGGTATGATCGAGAGAAAGGAATATCTATCCATGGTTTCTTGAAGAGCGTACAGTTGGCCCAATTTGATTCTTCCAGCATTGGCTGTGCTGACATCCTTACGGCAGTGACAATGTCTTTTTAACACCTTCAAGAATTTCGGCCTTGGGCAAAACTTCGGTGCGAGGTTCAATAACGCCTTGGCATCGCCATCCGTAAGTTATTATCAATATTAGTGCATCGATGAGGTGGCACTGAATCGGGGACAACGAAGGCAGGTGTTGTTGAATGTGAGAATCGTTGAATTTGTGATCTAGGTTTTGCTGATTGACCGTCTGAGCAGATCACAAGCTGTATGCGAGAGCTGAACAGTCGCCACCAACACTCCACGTTCATTCGCTCCCTTGTGATCGCCTCCAGACGTACGATGTTTTGAATACAGTGACTTCTTGTACGTCGTTGTTCCGCTATAGCAGCATCTAGTAGACATCTTTTGTGATCTCTTACTGCGTGGCGAACCGAGTTCCAGCGGAAAAGATGGAATCGCGCTATGTATAGGAAAAATGAGGCGATTACACTTGAATCAACAGTCTCAGCAGGGTCGAAGTGGGCGTTGCGTACAGAACCCGTAGTGGTTCGTTCATGATCACGATTTGCATCGTGAATCCAATTTTGCGATCGTTTTGGGACCACAGGGACTATTTGAAGTCGATTCACGATGCGAATCGTGATCGTGAACGAATCTCCACGGCTGGCAAGGGGAGGCGCGACTTTGTACGCCACGCACACTTCGACCCTTTGCTCTAAGGAGGAATTCAACGGAAGAATTGGGGGTAATGGCGTGTTGATGGAACGCTAAATAGTTAAGTATTGGAAGGATAGAATTCCTACTCAAATTATATTGATCTTGTAGGGTCTTGAGACATGGTAATATTGTTGGTTCCCTGAGCTTCATTCTAAGTCAGGATTGATGTAAGCCGAAGACTTCACTATAGCAAAATATTGATAACAGGTGCGTTCCTTTCAGTAGGACAACGTTGGTAGGATGCACCTATTATTATCAATGTTTTCATTATTGTATCTGTGCTATCTTATTTCAGATGATCTCAAGAAGGGATGAGTCCCGAAATGGTATCAGCAAAGTTTTGCTAAACTGGAGTCTTCGGCTTACATATATCCTGATTATCAATGTAATTGAATCGAAAAGTCGGAACGTGCTCCGATTTAATACTGGAAGACAGACCTCCTATATGATCTCGCTTTACCTCCGAATTGTACGATTGGCATGTGCCACGCAAAACAAAATTTGCACGACTTTGAGTGTGTAGCCGGTAGTTTGAACTGAGAAGAGACGGCGATGCTCACTTGCCGATCGTTGTCGATATCTTAAATTAGCAGTAAAGAAAAGACAAAATCTTTCATAATGGAAGGAAAAAGACGAAGAGCGAATGGGACGTGAAAGGACTAACCATAAGGCCGAAAACAAAAAAGATATGGTAGTTGATAGATGAGGAAGTTAGGAGATTGCCAGTTGTACGAAGTGAACAGGAAGAGTCATTATCGATGTTCCCCATTTTAGTTCCTCTTATTACAGGGCAGTGAACGAGCTGTCAAAAAGGATGATATGTAGGTCGAAGTGCACCACTTCTCGTACCGTACTGTATTGATTAACCTTGTCATCCCTACAACATGCCGTATGTTTGGAAGAATTTGTATTTTCCAGTGTCGTCGAGTGACAACTGTTGTGAGGACGTACCTTTCCGGTAACTCTCCAACCTCACCTGCATTTGATATTGTCATATGTCATTCGAAGTATTTCCGCTACCTCATTCTGGCGGACACACAGATGGAAGGATGCTAAAAGCTTGAGGATGAGGTCATCTGAGATATGGAGATGTCGGATTCACGTCTTCGATAGATGGGCGCGGCCCCGGATGATGGTACCGGAGGAAAGGCGCTACCCGTGGACCCCGATATAATAAGCCGGGAGTCGTCAGTCGTCAGCCGTTACTCAGCCCCTCCACCCGTCTTCTACCTTGTCTCATACCCTTATAATATAATATTAGGTCCATGTACGACTTTCGATGAATCTTGGCATGTTGTGATATTGTTCTCGGATTCTTATACAACTATGACCAAGATGTTATGATTGCTTTA
>KZ346914.1:4087-15524 GCA_002352805.1 Teladorsagia circumcincta | reverse complement strand
ATTCAAAAAAATCCCTCCTGTCCAAGTGAGGAATTTGACTGGAACAGCTAGCGTTAAGGAAGTTTTCCTCTCTTGGAATGTAGCCAACATCTTAGAAGGCGAAGATCCCGATTACAATGTAACGTGAGTTGCCTATGTAGAGAAGAATTCTTTTATTGAAAAAACTTTGAGAGGTAAAGTCCTGCGAGCTAACTTGCGCCAGCGGTTTGTTCACCATGAGCTTCTTATCATACTACGTCATTTTGCGGACGGACATACACACATACATACATGCATACATACACACATACGAAGGATAATGTCATGTTCATACTGCAGTGATGCCACCTAACTTTATTACGAAACCAGGCTCTGGTAATAAGTTCATGTAATGGATGGCTGCCCTTCTTCTTCGTAGCTGGATCAAAATTTCAAATTTGGCTGCGGAATGCTTTCAGGTAATTTGGGCATTCTGTGCACGAACAACACAGTTTTTAGTGCAAAAATGCCTTGCCGCATACGCTGCGGGCGCTACAAACATTCATGGGTGAGCGTTGTCAAAACATTATCGTGAACTCAGCACGCGGTCAACCGTAGGTAAGCAGGACAAAATAGAAATGTTCAAAAATGTTTTCAATCAGAGCAAAAAGGGAGCTTAGCAAATCTGATCTTACGACATCTTGACAGTGGGCAAGGACCACACAGGCTCCGCTATTCTGTTTCATAGCTCCATTTATGTAGCAGATGAGGGAGTCTGATTCGTGATTGGCGTTCCATGATGCATACATATATTCTAAAATGACCATGGCAACCTGGCGGCCTTTCCGTAAGTTCATCTCATTGGAAAAGGCGGTGAGCGAAGAAAATATTACACCATTTTCCAAAATACAGAATAATTTGATGATAAACAAATATTCATATCTGTTCAGCATCTATATGCACTCCGACTATGGGAAAGCATCAGCTAAACCGATTCTTTTCAAAACGATAGGTCATGATGAGCTCCCCGATTCAGGGCCTGCTGCGGTATGTCCACTTTTCCAATGACTCGAGTGACTTCTACAGCGATCTCATCTAGCCGAGTCTCCTCATAGGTATTACCAATTGCGGGCACAAGGAACTACGTGGCTGTGGTCGTACCAGTTCTAGGATCCTATCTCGGTATACCGAGTGCAGTGAACGTTTCCGCCGCTGGTGTGATTTTCTCAACATAATTAGTTGTCATAAATTTAACGGCTCTATTTATCTTTACGGCCCAAATCCTAAGAGAAATGAGACTGCGCTAAATTTTCATCGAAATCTTTCCATGACTGAGCATAGAAAATTCCTATAGACCACTTTCTAGCCAACTCTCATTCATGGAAAATTAATCCAGCTACTATTCTCGCGGAGTGAGAAAGTAAAGTGTAAGTAGTGCCTATAATGATAACAACGACGACGAGAAGAAGAACGCATTCATCCTATTTCATTCTTCAGAGCCAATTGGTCCACCGACAAATGTGCATATAGCTTTCCACTCTCCGACTTCTATAACAATCTCATTTAAAACGCCAGAGCAGATGAGCCATGGCCTTAAGGACGAAGGATGCAAGGTTGGCGATTCCTCGAAAAATCTTATAAAAAGACTCACAGATTAGCTGGCCACACCCGCCATACGATTAGTCGGTCAACTTGGTCCAGGTTTACAATTATTGTTCAGAGACGGTCATTCAGTGCCAGGCAGGTTCAAAAATTAAAATTTAGTTGTGATTTGCACAAAATGTCGTAAAATTCTTGGTTTGATTGTGTCTGGATTCCTCGTTGATACTTATCAGGAAAGGCACTCAGCTCCCTATATAACTTTGGATAAGCCCATATATGGCGATAGAGCTTCAAACACTGATTACAAATATGGAAACTGAAACTGCAAGATGAACCTGCCAAGGAAGTTGTTAGCAGTCAAAGTTGCTTGAAAGTAAAGCGCTACATACGAACCGTGCTGGATTCCGGGCATTTGGAGTCGCCACAGAATCGCGGTAGCGCTCTTAAAATTTGCATTTCAACAGAAAGAGAACTCACGTCCGTCAACTGGTGGGAGCCGAAGCACCGAAGCAATACCGCTCCTCTACGGCGACTTTGAAAGCCTGAATGCCAGTACGGTTCGTATAAAACCCTCTACTTCCAGCTAAATTTAACTGCTCACAACTCCCTTGAATCATTTTGCAGTTATGGTTTCCATATTTGCAATCAGCGTTTGAAGCTCCATCGCCAGATATGGCCCAGTTATATGGGGAGCAGAATGCCTTCCATGGTTTGCAGTCTGGCCTGGTTAGAAGTCTGGAGTGGAAAGTCGGAATCATCATAATACTCCGAAACGATTAAACATCTTGAACATGTGCGGCACTTTCATAATTAATCATGAATAACGAGGTTGAACAAATCAAGGCCCGAGACCCCACTGGGTGGCCATCGGATGCAGTGCCACGGAGGCGCGGAGTTCGAGGTCTCTCTAAAATTCCTGGAGCGAGAGCCCCTCAGCTCGGCGCACAAAACTTTGGAGGCCTTTTGGATCAGCGCCGAGAACCCAAAAATCAACCAGAAAGATGAATGCCTAGCCATAACCAGTGAATTCGCACCTTTCGCTGACTTTGTGGGCTTCGAGTGCCATCGGCTCTATGCGGAAGGGCTGGGTCATCTGAGGCCACCCACTGCGAATCAGTCTAGCGTTGGTCCTATCGAAAGCCTACCGTGCGTTCCAAGGTGAGTGACTGGTGTTTGTGAATTGTGGCGCCCGCTGGATGCTTCTGGTCTACGATAACTATTTCGAAGTTTGAAATGATGTGTGCGGTAGGTCGCACTGATCTTTGACTTTCCAGCCTCTGAAGAAGGCGACGAAGCCGAAACGCTAGTCGAATGAAGTCAATATATCATCTTGGCTTGTGGCTCTAGATCCATATCTACGAAAAAAGCTTTTCGCTTCTTGAGGCGGACGATCAATTTCCTACGTATTTTTTTTCACAACGCGAAGGTTAGGTTGGGCTTGAAGGGAGAGGTTACGATGAGATTGGGTTGGATTTACAGTGAAAGTGAGGATGCTGAATAATGCGACAATAGCGAAAAGAAGCAGAAAAATCCAACTGGAATACGCGAAATAAGGCCTCTTTGCCTGACCGTTGACCACCGACGTAGGACGATCTAGCAGCCTAGTGAGGAGTCGTTTGCACGTGTGAACCTGATAGCCATCAGTACGCCATCATCAGATACCACGCTTTGTGATAACGTTTTCCACACAAAAGTCATATGGTACGGCCGATCGAAGTGAGATTCCCTTTCAGAATGATAACCGAACGATGTTGCTGCTGGCAACCACTGATAGGTGGAGCTCAGGCGGAGGCGGAGCTCAGGGAGGATTGGCAAGCCCAGCGTTCACCACCAAGCACCTTGCGCGACAAAAAGATCACACATCGCGTCCTCTGACCCCTGGCCCCTGCTTCTACTGGTGCATTTACTTCCACGCCGCATCCACCCTTTACAGTAATCTCTTGCTTTGAGGTATTATGTATGTACTAGTCGGATCGCCCAGCTGACGCCGAGCTCTCCTTATTGGTGAATCGGCCGGCTACGCCGAGCGACTGCCTTTTCACAAGCCAGGCAAAATACCCTCCTGGAGTAACAATCCTAAATCACAAAAACAACATGATAATTCTTTTCCTGGAAACTGATCACCAAAAATCTGAAAATCCTTGACTATAACGACACATCGAGCAAATGCGTTTATAGTGTTACGTAAGCACATAAGACCGAAAAGACAGGGGGAAACAGAGTGCTGTTTGATGATTGCAGCGGCTTCCATTATAAAAATGAACCTCTGGGCGACATAGAAAGTTAAGGTTAATTTACCGAGCGTAAAGAAAAAAGCTAAGCTGAACGTCCAGCTTAGCGTTTTGTGTGCGCTTTGCGCTCTCATAAAAAAGACCACCGAAACACGAAGTAGTATTCCTGAACACTGCGGGTAAAAAAAGACAGCCCGTGGAATGGTTCACTTAAGGTATCCTGTTTTGTGGGTGTCATCGCATAGAGGCAGAAATTAAACTCCGGCAATGATATGGACCTCATTACATTATGAGCCCGCTGGTTTCCCTCCCTCTGATAATAATAATCTTTCTTTTTATTGCCATCGACTCGGATGTATACCTTACGCTCGGAAGCGGTTGTTCTCCCTTCCTCCCTTCTCTTGCACCTCCCCTCCCGAGGCCACGGCAGCACCATGTAGAATGAGGCTAACTGTGCTTGATCGGGTTTGTATAGCCGTTGTGGGTGTTATCACAATCATGAAATTACGCTAGAATAATACGGTCAACACAATACAATCCTTACTCTTGGAAGCGCTTGTTCTCCCTCCCTTCCTCCCCAATCCCTCCCCCTTCTCTTTAATCCTTCCCTCCCACCCCCCCCCGCTTACCTCCTCTCTGAGTGCCACGGCAGCACCTTACACAATGAGGTGGAGTGCGCTTGGTCGATGTTTATATAGCCGTTGTGGGTGTTATCACAATCATGACCATCATCAACATCAACAGCCGCGGCCCTTGTCCGGACGAACAGAAGGACACACACACAGAATTCACATCAACAAACCGACACATCGAAGTTGTGGTTTATATAATGGAGTGATTTGCATTTTTTGTGATTCCTAAGCAATTTGCGATTAGGATTTCATAGCTCCATAAGAAGTCCATAAACGACGTTGAGAGAGGGTGTGACAGGGTGAATGACCACACTCTTTTCTCCCTGTAGGATGATGGACGATGGAACGTGAAGGTATACGACAAGAGCATCTTCTCTACTGCTTGACCATCAACCTCAGATCAAATTGGTGGGGTCACAACCGTCAATATTGAAACTGTGGATACACTATTGTCTAAAAAAACAATGCAAACCGCTGATAGCACTCAAACAAGTGCACCCTCTTTTACGTTGAAGTAAGCGAGGAGCCGCCCGGGCGAGTTATCTGAACTTACTCACTGCATGGCTCCACAAACCCGCGCATATCCGAATCAGACGGTATTTCGTAACCAACATTGCGTATCAGGATGTAGGTAGTATCTCGCCTCTCAGCCCACACTAATCGTCATTAGCCCACCTTGTGAGGGTCCAGCGCCATTGTGGCGCAATTTCAAGTTGCGGAAACCGCGCAACTCTGATACTTGCGGTCTACTTTTAACCAATACCCACCGATAGATTCTCCAACACGTCATTATGTGTGGCTGCTGCTTTGTTCATCGTTGAAGTCATGAACCAACCAGCCCACAGTATCAACTTCAGTCTGAAACCTAGAAAATAAACTTCACTTTGAAAGAAGTGAGCACGACAACTCTCATAGAGACCAGTAATAATGCCGTGTACTGGAGTGAATAGGGGTCCTGCCCAATGTTACAATACCTAAAGTTAGCAGTAGCGCCTTATCAGCGAAGTGAAGGGCGAAGCCGAAATCTATTTCCGGGTAGCAAAAACCAAGACTTATCGATGTGGAAAGGGCTCCAAGAGGTTCGTGCTAGATTCCGTCTTCGTGACTGTCCGATTTTCATAGAGTCCACTTTATTCTCATCTCCTTATCTTATGATATCGTATCTACTGAGGGGTTACGCTCGTCCCAACATAACCTATCTCAGGACTTATCGATTACCAACTAGCAAATCCAGCATGAAAGCCGCCGTGATCGCTTTCTTTAGTCTATTCGAATCTCCTAGAAGCATCTGAATACATTTCTCTCCATACAAATCAAAAAGACCGCAACCTTATTAACCTGATCTCAGCCATTCTGGGATGAAGAAAAGATGATAATACTAGTGCGCCTACAGGGAAGCTTAAACGAAGAGTTGCTGCTCAGCTTAAACTTCAGTTCACCCTTGAACAATTCGAAGCAAAAGCCAACAACATCAAACGCGCCTACACAGAGGCGTCTTGGGGTCAAAGCTCGTGAACATTGTCTGAAATGTGGCACACATAACGAGTATGCCGGATTTGTGTAGCAGTTCTGGGCAGTTGTAAAAACTTTGGTTGATCGATACACTTTCATCCAAGCAAGAGTCCACAATTGAAGACACTTTATCACCAGCAACAATTACTACCTGAAACCGAAAAATGCTTTTTGGTTATATCACATTCAGACCCTGTTGAACAAATACTAACGAAAAATGATACTACACCAATTAGAAAACTATATAAGAAAAAGGTGTCACTACCCTTCTACATTATCAAAAGTGTACTATGAAATATTCTAGGTGAACAAATGTGTAACACAAGAGCTCTCGAAAAAGTGCGATGTTAAGGCATCGAAGCCTGGCGTATCAAAAGCTTCATTTGAAGTGAAGCATTCGAGTACGTATTTCCATAGATTTAGGTGAAAAGAGATTGGCTAACGTTTTGCAGAGTAATGTAGTTTAGAATGTTGGGACTGATGCACATGGGCAAACCGGCTAGCTCGCTGTCTCGCTATTTGTTACAACTATTACACCGAAGTTGTGAAAAACTCCTCGCGCCCTTAATTTTTGCAAGTATCGTTTTGAATCTACCGCAAGTCAGGCTACATCAAGGAATAACCAGAAGATGGGCGAGGGCGCGCTCTCTCAACTTGTGGAGCGCCGGCATTCACTCTGCCTAGAGTTGGCTTTTCTTTGAAGATAGTCCACACTCCAACCATCCCGTGACTGGTAATCATGATGCTCTGCGTGACGCTGTTTGAAAGCAACCCGTATAGACTACCGATCATTTGCCAGAGCAGTCATGATGCGACAAGGATACAACACTGAGGCTGTGAAGAACTTGTGGAGATACGGGAACTCATCGCCGTGTTCAAGTCGACTTACCAATGTTTCTTCGAGTCAAGATCCATCATATTTGCCATTAATGAAAGGAAGGTAATGTGTGCTATCAAATAAACAAGGGACGGTTGTCTTGCACAACGGCTGTGCCTTTTTGGATTTGGATTTTTGGTGAAATAAGAGGAGCGAAACTCTCGCATACTGATGTCGCAGTCACTGTGGAAGTCGACCATAAACAGCTGGATCGCAATGTTTTTGTACGAAAGAAATGCAAGCCAAAGTCCATTTTAATGCGATACTGTTGACCACCCATTGCTAAGGAAGTCGGCAAATTTTCAACAGATCGGATGGAGAGCTGTATTATTCACCTTATAGCAATGATCTCTTGCTATCACATGCCCACTTCCTTCCCTCTCGAGACCACCTTTTAGAGAAGAAATCATATTGTAACCATCATAAAGTCAGAAAAGACATCCAATCTTTCTTCGTCCAGTATTCAACGGAGTTCTGCAAGAGAGGCATGGAACAGCTTCCATTGCGCTGGCAATAGGCTATATAGGCTATAGATATTGATGGTGTGTATCTTAATGAATTAATAATAAAAAGGGATAACAAATTATTAAGATGAAAGTTTAGCCAAACAGGTAACGCGTATGCTTGATGTGCTCCACGTCTTCCAGGTCCTACGTGAATGTTGAACATTGACTACAGAACGTTTTCTATTCCATTGAACGCTGTTTTTTTGCTACTGTGAAGGAATACTCTGCCCTCGCTTTTACAGTAATTCTAGATAGCTAACATACTGCACTTTGGTATAATAGGATTGTGAATAACATCTGACGTAACCTACCGTAGATCCTTTTATTTGTGAAGGTTCCAAATGTACCAAAAACACGACCGCAGAAGTATTCACTCTATTCTCGGCGAACCACTTTGGAAGACTTCCCCTGTGAGATTAGCGCAGTGCTGGCTTGGTAGCCATTTCCATCTTAGAGAGTCGGCCTTCAGTGCTTTGAGGGCACAGAAACTGGTTCCTCGAAGCACTGAAAGCCGATTCTCTGTCAGCATGACTTTATATCATTGAGAAGCACCCCTCCCCCTATCTTAAAGATTGGAGCTGTGCTATTTGTTCCCCTGTAATTTCTTACAAGTTGTTACACAGTTGTACCTTTAGATGCTTCACTTCTAACTTACTTCCCAACACTTGCTCAGATGCTTGTTTACTTTCCACCATCGATTTGAATAGAATGATCACTGATGTGTTTTGAATTTTGACAGAATATGTGATAATCCTGAATCTGTCTTTAAAGATCGTCATCACGTATGTGATTAAAGAATTTGCAGCAGACTACTACACAACTGTTTTCTGCAAATTATCAGGCGAAAATAGTCCGAGAAGTAAATGGATTCTGTTCAACACACCCACTCCTTCAAAACTCACTGTGCCGGGAATGGTTCACAATGTGGTAAGATATGTATTGCTTCATTATACACTGGTGTGCAAATTAAGCAGAGGCGCAACATTTCCGTGATGTGTTACTGCCAAGTGAGACAGCTCGCTGGAACCTAACCGCACGTTGAAAGAACTACTGCGGTAAACTACGATGCAAATGAAGGCAATCTATGTAAGGACCACAGAGAAGTTGTTGAAGTATGCTACTAACAGAGATGTTATTGAGTATGCTACTACATCCATCGTCACCGAATTTACATAACAGTGTACAAACCCAACTTTGATGTATGGAGATGAAGGTCTGTATGTAAATATATTCACCCGCGAAACGAAGTGGTATGGGAGCTTGAAGGCATGCACTACGAGACGCGGAGATGAGAGTATGAGGCGAGAGAACGCAACAGATGAGAGGTAACCCCAGGTCACGCTGTTTTCTGATAAAAGAAAAAATCTGCAGCTAAAGCAACAGTCTCAACAAGGTTATAAAAATTTTATGCTATGGGGTGGAAACGATGCACTAGCCCTAATCAAGTACATAGAGAGTGTCTTTAACCGAAAAACTCACCTTGAGAAGCCGCAAAGAAGCCATGGAGACGCCGTTGGCAGGGGCCTTCGCAAATATCTCAGGGAACGCCCATTTATCAGTCATTTCCGCACCTTTTCATCGGTTTTACGGGAATGCCACATCTGTGATTGTCTCGTAAGGATCTGACCTACAGACCGGAGGGTATCGTTCACATAACTTCTGCCTGGGGTCTTCCTCTGGAGCAAACAACGCTATCAAAATAGGGTAGCCTGCAGGACTTTAGTTGTCAGTGTTTGCAATGGTGCGGTTGTGATCACTCTTCCAACGGTTATATAAACAAAAAATGAGCACATCCTCGGTTATTCCATCCAGTGCTGAAGTGGCAGCTGGAGTACAGTGGAGAGAGGAGAGGAGGAAGGCGGAGAAACAATCTCCAACCAACTAATAAGATCCGATTAATGGTTCTTGATACGGCCTTTACAACGTAATAGTTGGAAGAGTCATTGAATAGTCGTCGACTTTCCTTCACTTTTCTCTTCACCAAAGCCAGTAATTTGAAAATTTTTGTTGTCCAGCAAATCATGCGACACTTAGAACGAAATTTTTCAGGAAAAAGTAGAACTCTCTCTGTATTGTTGTAGTATTTCGTTACCCTAGTGTATCTTTGGAGCAATCACTAGAAGTGCTCACGAAGGATCCGTGCAATGTTTTACTACTGTTCTCTGGATTAGGCTATCTCTTGACCTGTTTTTTTTTCGAGCTGCTGCAAAGTCACTCCGTTTGTGTTGTTGCAGTTCGTATCTGAGCTGTACTCAGGGGGTAAATTGCTCAGTAGGCCATAGTGTCCCGTTGTCCCTGAGGTTACGCAAGCGGAGATATTTCGCTCAAAGCAAAGCATTGCTCTGGTCGATGTAGGTGATCAATGCTGAGCGTTTACTCAAGTCCTAGAGGCGGCCAATTGCTTCCAGTAATGGGTTAGCAACAACGCCGAAGTGCACTTACACTTGTTAGTGACAGATTTTGAGGGTCCTCATGGTTTTTTTCGCAAGGCAATGTGCAAAAGGTATCCCATGCTTTGCGCCAGTGTGTGAAAGGAAACTTTGTGGCCAGAGCAAAGGAATCAGTTTACAAAAATGATGAATAAGTATAAAAATAACAGAATCACTCCATTATTATTATAATTCAATATGAAACAAGATAACCCAGGCTTCTAGTAAACCACTCAACAATCATGATGAGTCGATTAAGAAGTAAGCTGGCTGCAGAAAAAAGCAAGCCTTTTTGCTCGTAGGGAAGGGTTTTCAGAAGAATTGATGGCAAATTGATTCTCTCCAGAAAAGTGCTTGTTCCCTGTACCGCGGTGACGAACATTGTTGGCTCCAGCTACCTCTGGAATTCAGCCAAATCCATGCGTCGAGCTCACGTGTAGTGCTCAACCCCACATGTATTACCCCACATGTAGCAAAGGATTGCACATCGAAAAATCAAGGATTTTGATTGGGGAATTTTGTGGTGATTTGCTTGCACGCACTAGTCGCTTCTGACTGTCGCTAGTGAATTGGAGTGTCACATAGAGGATAAAAAATCAAATGATTCAGGAAATTTCAGAAATGTGATTGACTGCTCTTTTAGAGTAAACGCCGGAGTTCTGAAGTAAGGGTGTTGAGAAAAGGCTGCCCGGAAAAGCGCACTTTTCCTATGGGCTAGTGGTGATAATCTTACTGATGAAGTGTTCCATTCAAGAAAAGTCGGTGCAATCGATTTGGACAAAGTGCCACAGAAGTTTCTGGACAACCCAACATATACCCCACCACAATCGCCAACGTTCCCCTCAGCAGTTACTTGTGGACGCCTTTCTTCTAGTATTTCTAGCTTTCGAGAGAAAAAACTCAAAAATGTTTTCCTTCCAGTGAGGTTGGATCATCGAGCTCTCATTTTTTTCATCTGTTTCGACAGAACCTTAGGCAGATGATAGCATATTGGTGTGCTAACGCAACATCTGGGACGAAGCGTCTCATGAGGGCTTGGAGGCTTTCGCTGGCTCATCTTTGAATTTCGGAGAGGAACGTTATTGGAACAAAGTAAATTTTGCCATGTTTCAAGAGAATGGTGCCAACGAGCCCATCTATTTGCATAAATAATTAGTCAACAAAAGCAGTAGAATTCGTTGGTAAGAGCTGTCACTGAAGAATCGCTTGCTGCTTCACCAACTCTGCATCCCAGGCAGTGGTGGAATCGGTATCCTTGGTTCTACGCGTCTTAACCAGTGGCACTTCTAGAGGTGGTCCACGCAAGGAACCCACTTCTGGGAACCACCAACGAAGTAGTTGGGAATAAACGGTAGATCAAAATGTCCACGAAAATCTGAAGGCCTCTAAAGGCGGTTATCACTCAAACAAAATCTCCTTTAGCCATAAGTTCTCATTGGCTATGTTCCGATAATTTTAGGAAAGTTGTGTCAACTCCTCTGCATTCTTCCAGGCACTGTTTCCAAACAACGGCAGAAGACATTCGTCGCTCAGTGTAACGGGCTGACCGATTTCGCGCTTTCTTTCCGAATTGCGGGCATTGGCATTGAAGTAACTACAGCTTATATCTCGAGGTCAGATAAGGCGTGGCCATGGGTTTGGCCGCCGTCGTCTTTCATGGAAGTCACGTGGGTAAGTTGCTTCCAGCATG
>KZ346913.1:0-14577 GCA_002352805.1 Teladorsagia circumcincta | reverse complement strand
GCAGCAAGTCTTATTAATCATGTACGCTTTAGCAACTCTAACAGTGCCATATAAAATTAAGCGCGTTAAGTACCCCCAAGGGGTAATCGAGTAGAATTTTGATAGGCTGAAAATCAGATAGTGTAAGGAGAAATTGAGGAATAAGCAGCTCGAAACAAGGTCACTTCTTCACCTTGTGATCCCGATATTTCCTCCATACAGGTAAATATGATTATGACTCAACTTATTGTTGCCACGTGTTTCTAAATATAATAAAAAATAAAATCGAATAACCTACAAGCAATTCGATCATAAATGGTGACTTAATCTGTTTGAGTCATATTGTGAGCTCTTGGAACCACGAATTTAATT
The DNA here is from genome assembly GCA_002352805.1 of Teladorsagia circumcincta. NCBI lineage: Eukaryota > Metazoa > Nematoda > Chromadorea > Rhabditida > Trichostrongylidae > Teladorsagia > Teladorsagia circumcincta. The sequence goes on along the minus strand of KZ346913.1, from coordinate 14,226 downwards.
AAGATATTGTACTTCATATTATTACATATAATTCTTTAGTACAACGGTATAATTAATAGTAGTGAGGGGAATTTACTATTCCTTTTAAGACCTTGCACTATGGAATCAATGATTTGCTAATCCTTTCTGAGGGATATCTGAGTAGAGAGGGGAGATACATATGTGTATACGTTCGACATAGTAATACATAAAAGAATTAGAACGTACTGAACGTGAGGGAGGGAAGAATCAGCCCCAACATGAAGTTACAAGTCTGGGCGACTCCCATTTCTAACATACAGGTAGCTGTCAAATTATTCTATTCATTCGAAGGTCTTAAAGGAACCTATTCAGTAGGATAAAAACAGCGCCCGACTGGTCCATTGACCTTTTTTGACCAAAAAATAGAACCCAGCTTGTTGCATATCCCTTGGCCCAGTATATTACCAAATATGTTCGGCTCTAACCTTGACATGACCTGTGGTAGTTTCCTAGTTTCAATGGATGAGTTTTTTTCGAACTTCTGGAAGCTCTCAAAAAGAGGGAGCTTCCAAAATGATCAGACAATTGAGAATCAGATCTAAAAGCTGAGTAGCGCATCTGCTATGAGATGAAAGACCGTGGATATTCGAAATCCAGAAGTGAATTGAGGGTTATGCATCGCTTCCTCTGTGAAGGTGTCTCAGACAGCGTTGGCCTTCACTTGGCATGAGATAGTTAGTGCAAAGGAGAGGTGGTCGATGAGAGAGCGCAAGGATGAGAGAGCGCAGGCATCATCCCGTTGCAAATGAGGAAATTTGAAGAGGTATGTACAGAGGGACATAGAAAGGCGTTAGCACCTTTGTCAAATTTTTCGTCAAATTCAAGTTCGGAAAGGACTGGTAGGCTACATTCTACTGAACTGATATGTGCTTCTTACACGAATGGGGCCAAAGTTTGACAGAATGGTCTCATAAGCTTCAGCTCCATTCCGCCTCTCGAAGCTACGGCAGTTCAATGTTCAACCTTACCTTGAGAGAAAATTGCTCTAAAACTTCCTTAGTCGCATTTTGACAGCGCCATCTTTCTAATACGTGTACTTCTTGGATTGTATAGTGGTGAGAATTTGACCATTTTGATTGACCATTTTCACTTCTTTTGTTCAATGCACATTTTTAAGGAGGCGTGTTCCCAGTTCATGCCCATTCTTGAAGGCAATTGTAACTAACAAGGAAGACCCTTAAGTGGCCGTGGCCATTCAAGAAGCGATGCATACGCCTAGATGCACCTTCGAACGCTGATCTCAAATCGACCTTCCTTGTTTGCTAAACGATTCTCCGAAGGGAGATATGAAACAAAACAGCGTAGGTGCAGTGGTCGGGGCTCACAGTCAAAACGTCGTAGGATCGGTATCTTATTGTGTTTACTGTTTCATTTCTTCGGGGATATCACCAAGTCGCTTTTGCTAACCTATTCAACTAAATTCCTGATGAATGCAAAGCAGTAACCACTACAAGGGACCGATCCTTCGACGTTTTGAGTATGAGCCCCTACCACTACCGCTGCGCTATTCCGCTTCATGACTCCGTTCACAAAGGCGTTAAGCAGATTTGGAAGGTAGATTCGAGATCAGCGCTCGAAGGTGCATCTAGGCGTATGCATCGCTTCTTGAATGGCCATGGCGACTTGAGGGCCTTTCATTGTAAACGGTATAGCGGCGTTTTTAAGGCACCGCCTCGATTTCTGTCATCGTCGTTGCGATATTTCGTTTCTTCGCAGACTTAATCGTCCCTACTGATTACTGTAAAATTGATAGTAAAAGGTGTGCTAAATTGCAGGTTATGGCGCTTATCCAGATCGTTGTGTTGGCGTTTGTTATGTGCGTGGTCGGCGCGAATTCCCTACGCGCTAAGCGACAATTGAGTCCAGCCGTGCGACTTGAAAGTGAGCTGCATCCTCTCGTCATGGGCATGTACGGATTTGGACCAGAGGTTAGCAAAAAACAATCAAAGGACCTTGCTCACGAAGCGATACGTAAGGAAAAGGCTATTGTCTGTTGTTCAGAATAACGCCTACAAACGATCGGAAGTGAATCTGAAGCGCCACATTTCGCCGTCGTTCGATGTCGAAGAAGACGTTGGTAATATGCGTGCTCTCATGGACATCGGCAAGCGCCAGGTCAGCGTTGCCGACGACGTCGGTCGACAGATGCAGGTGAGGACAACCAGCTGATTAGAGCTATTTTAAATGAAACCTGCAGGAGAACTTAGAGTGTTACCATACCAAGGAAGTTATACCGTTTGACCCACAACAATTTGGAAATTCCTGGTTGTGACAAGGTTCTGACAATCTACGTCGTCAATAAATGTATCGAAACCCTCAGCTGAAAGGCAGCCTTAGCGATAAGCTGACACCGATAAAATAAGGAAGTAGAGCTGCCAAATGGTACGTAGTAAGAAAAAAAATTCAAGAAAAACGGTGAGAAACCTGACAAACGGGCTTTATGCCGGTCGACATGGGGAGTGGACAAGTCTATCGCTAATATTCCCGTTTCCACACTTCCGCTAGAATTCTTTATCTTAATTCTTCTTTTAAAATTTTGTTGAAAAAAGGTCTAGAGGTAGGATCAGGAAGAAGTGTGGTCAGGAAACTCATACTTCTTGGCAGTAGCGTCCCTCAGAAAATGTCCGCTAGAGATTCGGTTTACTAATAAGAATTAAGCCTTGACGACATTGTGGCTATTATGTATGCCATACCCATTACATTTCTTTTTTTTTCGCAAATGCCCGAGTTCCTACCAATTTCAGTGTTTATCCCACAGGCTATACATCAGCATAACAAAAAACCACGTGGTTCCCCGGATGGACGAACGAGTATTCTTTTTGGCAGAGATTTTCCGGAACTTACGAAGATATCCGTTCCACTCATTCCTTCTTTTTTTCTATTATCGTAAACACGATGATGAAAAGAGTAATAGAAGTACAAACCTAGTCGCTTGGCAAGATATATGTTTCCACCGAAACAACCAAGTTCAAAATAAAACCATTAAACCGAAAGTTCGTAAAATTTGCCTACTCGTAGCCATAAGTTGTTATTTTAGTCGACGGTAACTCCTTATAGGTTGAATACATCAAGTTTTAATGCAAATTTTGTTGCATAAAAGTTTTGCGTAATTACAGCTCAAAATCCACAGTTATTAGGTGATGCGGCGGAGCCCGCAAAATCGCGCTGGTCCCACGCAGAAAAAAATCAAGAGGCGCGATGTCGCCAACATGCTAAAAGGAAATTTTCGAGCACTCTTTTTGTGTTTTTTCGTCCCTACGTTTGAGTCCGACAAGAGGTATTAGTTGGGCCACCACAAGTCATTTTCCTGACGAGGTCTGGATCCGCTCACCTTTATAATCTAGGGGAAACTCGAATGCCTAGCGGTCATGGAGTGATTGCTCGCTACTTTTCTTGTCCTCGAGGTCTGCCAAATATCGTTTTGTTTCCCTTTTGATTCCATTCTCTCACCTTATTTCAAATCACACCTAAAACTTCAACGAGTGTAAGGTTTTTCGACTAAAATTTGCATGGAAGACTTCTTGCCCTTTAATTACTACTTTAAATGCGCGGTATGCTGCTTCTTATTATTTCTCCTTTTATATAGCAAAGCAAGGCTACACATACTCACGTCGCAGAGGGGTATTTATGGTAGGGAAACTTCTGCAACGACGATGTTACGGCAGTTATTAATAGTTATGACGTTTGCACAGCATAGCAAGTATGCAGTCAGCAGCCAAATTAATTTGTTGGGAAACTGGGGAATAATAACATTAGTCTTCGGTTGAAAGGCGATTTTTAGAAACGCCTGGGAACTCTGAAGGAAATAGAGTAATGCTGGAGAATCATTCACCTTTTGCAAATTACAGCGAAGTTGTTGTCCAGTGCAGAATTCGCAGAATCGCGGAAGTGAACTAGCAGGTGTGCCCTAAGGTAATAATTAGAATTTCAAGCGCTCATGTCGTTAGGGAGGACATCCAAGTCAGTGAATCAATTGCTGTATTTGGCACCATGCTTTAAGCAGAGAAGAGATTCTGTGGGAGGAAGCCAGCAATATGTGTTCTCCGTAGCGTTTATCCCCTCTCCTGGGCTTAGTCCTAGTGTCACCTAACATCGACTTTGTTGTAAATGTCCAGCTTTTCAAGTCCATGTGGCCCAAGTTGCAATTTAAATGGTCAGCAATATCAACAGCATATAGGGAGAAGGCCTATCTGCTCGGAACGCTCAGAAACTGTATCACGTTTGGAGATTTTGTTCTCATGAGATCTTTTCTAGAGCTTAGCCGAAAGTGATGAAAGGACCTTGACTGTTTTTTTTGCCTGAATTCAATCGCCCTCCCACCCAGGATTTGACCCAAGAAATTGGCTGTAGCCATTACAAAGTTAGTGGTCATTTGAAATCGGAGGGTTAAGTCTGAGAGTGCGGCATGTTTAGTGCTTCAGCACCCGCTGCAGCAAAACAACGACCGACCGCACCTCCCAAGTCATTCCAAATTGGCTCACTGGGTGATGTACTGGGAGACTGTACTCTTCTCCATTCATCTTACTATGTCATCCATCTCTTCCTTACAAAGAGGAACTTTGAGGCTACTGAGTTTTCAGACGCTGTCCAGCGCGTTTGGTGATGTTTCCTTTGACCACGATAATGAGAGGTACCCGGCAGGAGGCCCGTGGCGCGGCAAGAAGGTTGAATTGGCGAGCCGCAGAGCGTGTAGGACGTACAATGGTACTTCTATACAATTTGACGCGAAATCACAACAGTACGTGCTGCGAATCGTCCGCCTACTATGCCTTCTTGCTGCGCGACAGGCCTCCGGATGCTTCGATCAGTAGTAGTTTGGTTCGAGTAGACAGCGTTCATGGTCGTTTTTAAAGGAAGTCGTAACTCGCGCTGACGCTATCTCATGTCTACCTCTTGATATGAGACTTCTCAAAGCGCTGATCAAAAACTACCAACCAATTTTCAATTGAACCACCCTACCAACCATTGAAAATGACGAGAACACCATACACTAACCTAGGCCACTAATAAAGTTCCACCTAACAACCTCGTTGGCAGAAGTATAACACTCATAATTACAACCATACACTAACTTTAATTCGTTTTGTTGCGGAATGGGACAGTAAAATCGGAAGCGGAAAGCGCATGAACTTTTTACGACTCAATGCCAATCAATAAAAATGAATGATACCAAGTAATAATATCCAATAATCCATGACCGAGTGGTAATGAATTTGAAAGAAAGACTCCGGTGCTTTATGCATCGCTCACAGAAGTCGACATCCTCCGTGTAATTCATTTCAAGAGCTTTTCACTATCGGCACTCTGCTTCCGAGGTCACTCAGAATTCCATTGAAGGCAGTCAGTGGGCCGCTTAACTCAATTCAAATTTCATCTGATTTCAAACCAGCGTGGGTAGCGGTTCAAGTCGGTGAGCACTTCAAGGAGAAAAGCCCTCGGCCATTGAGGGGGACTTCTTTTATGCTCTTTTGAATTCGAAGTCTCTAAATAGAAGCGATGAAAGCGTACTTGAGACCTTGAGGGGGCCATCAAGACTAAGGGAGCCCGGATCCTCTCAGCCCATTAATAAACAATTAATGATGGTCAAAGAAGTGCTCACGAGAGTATTACGACGAATTGCTTTTTTGAAGTTCACCTGCCATAACTCTTTTCTTAGGAGGATTAGATAATATGGTAAAAAGTATCAATACGTAGAATAACGCTGAAAAGGGATCAAGCGGAGCTTTCCCTTTAAGGGCGATGCCAGAATCTGCGGATGGACGCAAGCGTTGCGCCAGCGAATCGAACGTTGCACCAGCGAATCAAACTTTGCACCAGCGAATCCAACTACGTACCAGCGAGTCGAACTATGTACCAGCGGCTCAGTAGTGGCGAGACCCAATGTTCAAAGGAAGTCCCGCTACTTTCAAAATGTGTTTACTGTCCAATGACACTGTATGAAAGTGGCGGGACTTCTTTTGAACATTGGGTCCCGCCACTATTGATTCTTCGGTTCGCAAAGTCTGACTTCGCCCTAACATTGAGGTCCGGTTCGACATTCGGCGGGTGCAGAACGCAGTGGCCATCGATTGCTTATGCCACGCCTGATTTTTTCAGTTTTCTGAATAGGTTGGAACTTTCATAAATTGCCACAGCAACCACCGTTTCTGGCGTAGAAAACTAAGAAGGATGTTGTTTGGGAATTTAAATTGCTGCGATCTTACGAAGAAAATGGATCACGTCAATTCCTCATGCCATCCTTAAAGGTTGCGATCGCGATAGGTTTTAGAAGGGTTTAGAGGAGACGTGGGGTGCTCATTGTTACGACAGAGGCCAAAAAAGCAGAGAAATCCGTCTAGTAAGCGTAAAACGGATCCCCTCTTTTCGGCAATTGAGTTTCATTAATGAGCAGGCAAGAGCTGAGAAAACTGACGTGTGAACGAGTTTACCGTACTGTGGTTTACTCTAATTATTTATTGGGATTTACCGGCAGCATTCCAAGCCATGCACCAATGGAGTTGGCTCAGTTTTGCCGCTGCTAGCAATGCCGCTTGTCCAAATCACCAACTAGACTAGAGGGCAGGTCGCTTTTAGGGGATGGTGCTTTCAAAGTCTTGCTAAGCAACTAGCGCACTTTTATTCATGAAAGCGCCACACCTCGGTCTCTTGGCACCCAAGTATTTGCTTCATGTGATGAATCTGCTTCCCAGATGCGCTCCATTTTTATCGTGATCGCTTCCATTAAGTTTCTCCGGAATTTCTCTTTTCTCTAACACAATTCAGCTACCGTATACATATGATAGAAATGAGGAGATCCTCCACTTGTGAAATGTGCTCTTCGTTTTTCTGTCGAGAGCACTCGTTTTCGATCAAGCAAGTTGTGATTAGATGCGAATTGAGGAAGTTCCCCCCTAGAGTTGCAAAGCCTTTAGGCCGATGTCAGACTTTGCCAGCCAGCGATCCCTAACGATCGCTGGGTACGAGCGATGCACCAGCGAATCGAACGATGTACCAGCGACTCAACGGTGGCGCGACCCAACGTTCAAAAGAATTCCCGCCTTTTTCAAACGGTGTCACTGGACAGTGTTCACTGTTCGAAAGTGGCGGAACTCCTTTTGAACGTTGGATCCCGCCACTGTTAAGTCGCCGGTCCATCGTTCGATTCGCTGGTGCAACGTTCGATTCTCTGGTGCCACGCTCGAATCTATTCGCAAAGTCTGACATCGCCCTTAGCGCTTTGTGACAGGATGCACTCCCTCCCACTTGGACCATAGCGAAAATCTTGAGTGTCAGAAATGAGTGACATTGTAGCCAAAGGGTTCTTTCAAACTCATCATACTGGTTCCATTTAGGTGTATCACCGGCTCTTCGACGCGGGCAAGAAACGTGCCGCACTGTCACCATCGCAAGACCTACAAAACGCAATGGAACTGAGCAACTACTTGGAAAGAGCCGGAAGGAAATAGATATCTTCTTGTACAATTGGTTACTGCTACAAGAAGTTTGAGGCAATGTGCGAGGGATACGTGGGTGCGTGTGGCTTGTGTGGGCAGCGTACAATCAAAAACATTTGTGTATCGAATGATTTTGCAACATTTTTGTGTACGTGCGTCTGCCTGCGTAGATCAAATACGATTGTTAAACCGTATATGTTTTGTAGTTTTATGTCAATGTCGCTTATTCGTACCGACCGGCTATTTGATGATAAGACAACGGTAATATTGATGATGATGATGATCTCAGCTTGACGGTAAATGTTTGGATCAAATTTTCGGTGTTGTAATTGAGAAACTCATCCCCGATTCTGAGGAATTACTTAAAAGCACGTTTGAGAAAATTCGACGGCTCAATTTTCTCGAGAGTGAGGTTGCTAGGTCTGCAGCCATGAAATTCGCATCAGTTTCGCGACTGATACGCGTGGCAGGAACGCATGAACAATCGTGTGGTTCAATGGAAAACCTCAAACCTGGGTAATTGAACTTTATCCTAGTATTCCAAACGTAGTACAAGTGATACATACGCTACAAAACACGATATAGGTGAAAAGAGCTGAGAAATTTTTGAGCACTGAAAACGGATAAAAGTTCCGAAATATGAGAAAACACATTAGACGAAAGAGAGAAGAAGATGCTCTACGATGCTCCTTGATGCTCTCAGTGCTCTCAAATAGAAGAACTGAAGGTTGAGGAGAGAGAAAATGCAAGGAGATGCTCGCAGATCCCTCTTTCATATAGACGCTTAACGCTCAGCTGGGTTATCACGGCCTCGCATCTAGTGAGGAACGCTCTGTACAGTGATCTGCATTCTCTCCTATGTTCAGGGCACGCTCGTGACAGCGCTGAAGATTCGAAACTCTCAGTGTCGGACTGTAACAATGATACATATCACATTCGACTCGCGTTGTCTGCGTCTCGCTTGTCCGCTATGCTATCACGTCCACAATTTAACTCTGTCGCCTCAGTGCTCAGCATTTCTTCAATTATCAGCCTCAAAGGCTCGCTCACAGTTCGAAAAACGGTCAGCTTAATCGCGTTCGACGGTTTCCTTCATTTTTTTTCATACCAGCAAGTCGATTAGCACCTGCCGCTCTTTACTTGGAACCAATCACCCGTCTTCTGCTCTTATCTTTAAAAAATTCTTGCATTATGTACACATTGAGCTGGAAATAGCTGAAGTCGATGATGTCAAGCATTCCGACTCGCACACTGACACATCCTTCAGCCTGCGTATTTCATCATTCGATTTCCGGCTAATACAGAAAAATTAATCTAAATTTGCCTTAACTCCCTTTCGAATGCTGCAGAGACGTTACCTGAATGATTCATCAAAGATTATTGTTTTGCTGCCGATTTTATCTAAACAAGACTCATTTGGGTTGAATTTTTTTCTGGGATTGACCGTAGTCATGGTAAAGTGCGCTGATTGCCGCCACACCATGCGCTTACATCAAACAAAAGCGGCTTTTAAAGTGGTCTGCGTTCGAAATGAACTCTCTGGTTAGGCTGACAAGGTAATTTAGAGTTTCTCATAGCCTGTGCGACCTTGTGAGAAGACGGTCACCAATCAGCTGGAACTGATTGGTTCTCATGCGCTCTTCTATGAAAATTATGTTGTGTAACGAAAAGTACCTAGTGAGTTAGTGGTTCTCTTCATTATTGGTGAGAATCGAAGAGAGGCATACCGAATGAAGGGAACAGAGGCTGAAGACGTCACGAGTTTTCCAAGTGTACTGGATCAAGACGTCGTGGCTGTCTTATTACAAGATTAGTGCAAGCAGTTTTTCACGACATGACCCACTCTCACTGTCTGAGCCTCTTGCAACTTAGCAGAGAGAGTGTCAGCTCCGAAGAGGGCAGCACCGATAAGAGTCGCATCATAAATTAACGGGCAAGAAACTGATCTCATTTCTTGGGTTCTGTGCGGTTTTCGTGGTTTATCTTTCAACCCGGCACCACTGACTCCCTCTACCTTGATTCTGATGGGCTGCTTCCTAAACGTAAAAAGCGCCTGAGACTTCAAGCTTATGTATAATATTATTCGTTGAGAATAACATTGAGCACAACTGTGGGAGGAATGGAGGAGTAACAGCTGAGATGAACAAATGTAGTGTTTATTTGCATTAGCGTTGCGTAGAGCATCGATGTTGAAGACTGGGTCATCTTCTAATCAAAAATACAAGACGAATGGACTGAAGCAATGGAGTCAAAATCGAAGCTTAGTTCACTATTGAATAGTTTGATTTGATTTATTTTATTACGTAAGCATTGGTCATGTGGAAAACAACGGTAAGGGAAATAAAGCAAGACCCTCAAGAACAAATCATTAATCACTATAACATAAAACACGATAAATATACGTGAAATAAAAAGACAAACCAAAATATAGATGTGAACTTAGGAAAAATAGCAAGAAGAAAACAACAACACGTATTTAAAAACATAGAAAAGTTAGAGGAAAAGTGGAATGCAGCAAATAATAAAAAGCTTATAGCACTGTTGGGCAACTAGTTTCCAAAATAGAGCAAAACTTTCAGGCAAACCTCCCCTTTTAAGGATTTTGTTGGAGGCAGACACAGCACGATGACAGAGGAAGTTTATTCTAAGCCTGCAACTTGATCAAGGAATAGAAATCTTAGCATTTCCGCCACGAGTCCGATGATCACCGGCAGAAAAGAGCTTACTTTTTTCAACAGATATCTTACCACAGAGAATTTGGTAAAGGACAAATAAGTCATTATTTTTCCTTCTCTTTTCAAGTGTGGACAAACCAAGAATTATGCTGCGATTGTCACCAGTCCGCATTGTTGAAGTCTTCCCATGAAAGTTTGTAACGGGAAAACTGTTTGTTTCCTCGATTTCTTTGAAGAGATTTTGTATCTATAGGCAAGAAAATAATTTACAGAATCACAGTAGAGTTCAAACGAAACCGCACCGTTAAGGGGGACAACGTTCGATTCGCTGGCGCGAGGGTCGTATCCAGCGAATCGCTAGCGATGTTCGAACTGGAGAGTAAGCACTGTTTGAACGTGGAGAGACTTCCTTTGAAGAGGGTCACGCCACTATTAGTGGAGTCGCTATTATACAGGGTGTCCCATAAATATTGCACCACGTTTCTTGACTTGTAACTTCTTTCAAACTGGATGTATCTTCGGGTGGTTATGAATACTTTCCAACGAGATATTTGTCTAATGAAAGAAATGACACTCACCCGATATGTCTCGCTGCCGCTGTGAGTAGGGCTCCCAGTTTCTTCGAAAGTAACTCTACTGCGGCCCGCATGGTATCCCAAAGTGCTCTTTTCCGTCAGATCATTCCCGAGAAAAGGTTTTATCTCCTCCTTGTGGGTGGATTGCTTAGTGCAGGACCTGTCCTCTAGTGCAGCCCACACAAGATGGTTCAGCATGTTAAAATGGAAAGATATTATAGCCTTTCGCTTGGGTGTGTGAAATCGGGAAGAGTATAAAGAAACCAGTCCTGAACATTCGCCTTCTATGCAGAAGCCAATTCCTGTTGAGAGGAATGTGTATAGGAAGTATATTCGTGCCAACTCAGGAAAAACGACTACGGACACCCACAGAATTGAAACTCGAAAAGTGGTGCAATATTTATGGGACACCCTGTAGAAATCGACTCTGTCGCTTGTCCCCTATGGGGCACAGTCAGGCTTAGTGTTTCCCAAAGAGCAGGCACTGTGGCTCATTTGCCTTGGATTACCGGCTCAATAAGACAAATAAACAATCGAATTCCTAGTTACTCAAGCATTACAAGTATTTTTGTGAGTATAATAGTTGCGGTTCAATTGCTACGCGTACACATGTGGCAATGAGCTACCCAATCAATTTATAATTCCCTTGGTAAAAAAAATTAAATTGGTTCCTAGTAAATTAGACCTCAACAAAATTGCATCACAAAGGTCACAAGTCTCAGGGCAGAGTTTATCTCGAACAATACGCTCTAACTAATGAGCAGGAGAGCAATTATTTCAATATTTGTTCGCAATTAATGTTTGTTTGCAATTAATACGCGAGACAGCGCGACAACCTAAAAGCGGAAACTTATTCTAGGCCAAGGATCAACAAGAAGGAAGGCTTGTCGTAGAGGGATTTTTCAAGAGAAACGATTGGAAAGGGATCGTTCGTTCACGATGATAGTGCCTATAATCAATCCAAACTGCTATTTCCGGAAGGAAAAAAGGAACACGAAAATGAAGAAAGTAGAAATTGTAGAAAACAACCGAAAAAAAACAACAAAAGACCAGGGTTTGTAGTAAAGTACCCTCAACTTCCAATCAGAGAAGGTTGTCAAGACTTTCACCATGAAATAAGAGTCAGACAACCGCGAAATAACCCTAGATCAAACATGAGGTCCCTAATTGATGCTACGAAGTACTCCGAAAGACTTTTTACTGGAGGGTCGACGTGGCAAACATGGCATCTGCGTCTCCTCGTTCTCATGGTCTTCCTTTTCTGTGAACAGCTCCACTAAGTAAGAGCCAAAGAGTTTGCTTCAATACTAATACTCTTCTTGTGCTTTGTGCAGCCTTTTTTTAGTTTTTTTTCCTTTTTCTCTTCTTTTCGTTGTTCTAGGATAAAACAGGGACCTCGTGTTTGATCTGGGGTCATTTCGCGGTTGTCTGACTCTTATTCCATGGCAAAAGCCCTTAACAACAATTTCTATGCGGGAGTTAAGGGAACTTTACTACCGCCCCACTTCTTGTCTGATAACGAGTCTTTCCTTCAATTCTGGCGCTTATTTTCTGATCGATGGATTTGAATAGGAATTCTCCAACCTCTCTCTTCTTGCAACCTCGGCGTGCTAGTTGTAAGTCTGCTAGATTTCTTGTGCCTTACGAGGTTGTTCGGTGGAACATTTATTCTCAAAGGCCTAACGTTTCGACTGAATCGTCGTCTTCAGATTCCGTTCCACCTATAAGCGGAAGAGTCCGCTGCCACACTAGAGCGCTACTTATTGTTAGGTAAAGGTCTTTAGTTAGTGTTGCTGCGTTAGTTTTAGTTCTTTAGTTCTCTTCTTTAGTTTTAGCGCTAGTTAGTTGAAAGTCTTTCAGCTAACTAGCGCTCTACAGTGGCAGCGGACTTTTCCGCTTATACGGTGAAACCGTCGCCTTTGAAGACGACGATTCAGTCGAAACGTTAGGCCCTTGAAAATAAATGTTCCACCAGACAACCTTGTAAGGCACAAGAAATCTAACAGATTTCAATAGGGTTTTCGGTACTACCGACAACTATTTTGGGCTTTTTCAATGAAGCAATGCAACCGTGTTGTTTTTAAAGCCTATACAATAAAGGGTCTTAAGCAGATTTTTCGAGAAGCTCTGAAATGTACAGCAGCGAGGGCACGAGTTCCCTTCACCATTCCAAAATAATGTCGTTGAAGAGAGTAGGGCTACAAAAGTACAAGCAGAGGGGATCGTATTGAGCCAACGAGGAGCAGTAGGGGGAGGGGGTCGTTTTCGCGATGACCAGCAGTGGAAATTAAAGTGATATTGATTGAGAAATGATCAGCAAGTCAGGAGCGTGGCGCATACCATGGCAGGGACTGTTGGTGCAAAGCGCACTGATTATAGGTATCAGCAAAAAAATTTCAAGTTGGATTCCATGTTTCTGGAGTATATTCAAATGTTGGAAATTGCATTCTCAAAAAAGAAGCATTCTTGTGGGAACGGATCTACAAGATCGCCTGAGTACAGGGTGGGCAAAAATTACGGTAACCACAATTTGGTTATAAAAAAGTGATAAGACCGAGAAGTGGCAAAGCAACACACACTCGCGTTGGTGGAATGTTTTCAGACAAAAAACAGTATTACTCCTTGGAGTAGCTGCTTTCTGTGTTGGTAAAGAAACGAAGACTTCCTAGAAGGTCGGCGACCCTGTTGTGTGGGTAGGTGTTACCGAGAAGGTCCGAAGCTTTCACTAGCGACAACTAAACTTGTCGGTGTTCCTCTTATGCTTGTAGCGATGTTTTGCCTTTAGCACACTTAATACAAAGCATTTCAGAGGACTTGAATTGGGAGAGCTACGTTCCTGACTCTCCAATATGGTGAATTCCACATATTCTGTTGGCATCAATTTTTGGGCCATCTGGGCGGGCGCCCAATCTAGCTTTAATTCTCTCTGCTTCTTCCTGGAGGTCTTTCTCCGTACGGAGCTTCAACCGAGACGCAAAAGAGTCCAGCTGATTTTTACTATCCAGCTTTATGCCTTGAGCAGCAGTTACCCGAGGTATCTCCGAATCGTGATTCCTGCTCTTATGATTTCTGCGGAAACCATCACAGAATGGCTGGCTGGCTTTTTTCTAATGCTAGTCTGAGTGCTCTTCCTACTTACGTATATTTTGGCAGCACAATCTCTCCTCATCAGGGAGAACGATCGGAAAATCAAGACCATTACGGAATCGAGACAATGTCTTTTAGTATCATTGTTTTCTCTTTAATTTCCTCGCATCGGTTAGGAATTAGGCATTTCAGTGCTAGCAAACTCTGTTTCTAAGACATATGCGCACAAATCGCCGCAAGAAATCGCGTTCAGTAGAATTTACAGCGACCATACGACGGATTGAACAAGCTGGCCTCCGGCGCTCCCTCGCACCTATCTTCGAAAGATTGCTCGTAAAGTCGCAGATGCAATCCTCTTAAGTTCCGGCCTACTCGTTCTTAGTAGAAGGCCTATTGCACTTCTTGATGGTGGTCGACGGAAGTTTCATAGAGCCT
>KZ346911.1:33938-49957 GCA_002352805.1 Teladorsagia circumcincta | reverse complement strand
ATCGCTTTTGGTCTGACGCTCACCGTCACGTCGTTGGTGTGCAAGCGAATGCGACGATGCCCTCTGTATAGAGATCGGTCCAGTAAGTGCTCGGTCACCGAAGCGGTGCGCTAACCGGTTGAGATTTTCGAAGATTTCAGTGCTTTCCCACTCGGCGCAAGCGGCGACGATGTATCGGCCGGTGGACACGATACCACCGAAGATTTACGAGGGTGAGTTCTGTCATCATTTCGCGCCAACACCCTGATTTCTGCAGTTTCCGTCTCATTTCCCTCCGAGTTCCTCCTGCGAAGGCCTCTATATACAATCATCGCTGCTGCTTGAATCGGCTCGTTTCTCAGTTGAGCACAGCGCAGCGAGAATTCCCGATTCCGATTGTGACAAGGTTTCATTTATTACAGCGGCCGACCAGGCTCGGTCTCTTGCTGGCCAACCTCGAATCACTTAAGAGCGTTGGCTGAGCTAACAAACATGTCCCTGGAGGCCATTAACCATGCTTCCACTCCCTTTCAAACACTTTCATGGAAAAGCCAAAGACAGGAGACTTCAACAAAGTGATCGTTGGTTTTAGATTGAAGGGGAAATATCGGTGTAGGTTGAAGTTCTTCAGAAACAATATAAGGGATTGAGAAAGGAGAGGGGCGCCCCGCTACATATTGCTGCGATGTGCGTCATTTTTATTTACTACGCTTTTAATTGGCGGAAAAGGAGAAACGGGCTCGCGTCTATCAACGAATGACTCATGAGAATACGCCATGGCTTCGATTGTTTTGTTCAAAACATGGAAGGCTGATTGAGGTCAAATATAGTGCATTTCATACCCCTCACGTCTAAATTGATTAAAACATTTATTTGTCGTGTCGCTTTAATGTAGGTCCCCCAGTTTACAGGTTTATTTGTCTGTGTTTCTGTCCACAAAGACTCTTCAGCTTCACTGAGTGATGAGGAAGTTACAATAAATCACCTGCTGAGGGAACTGGGAGGCAACCTCCACTTGCTGAGCTGCTCAGAAAAAACTGAAGAGAACTTCAATTTCTGGACGGCGATCATTGTGGAGACACTTCCTCTACTGTCAGGTTGTTCCACTAGAAATGTCGCACAGATTTAGCTTCAAATGTACTTGTGCATTCCTCCGAAAGAGGAAATTCAGAAGTATAAAAGCCGCTATTCGCTGCCCATATCAGTTTTTTTAACACGAACTTTTCCTCTGTACGATGACTAGTCGGAATTCCCTTGTGTACTCATGAACCACATCAACACATGACATGACACCGACATCATGAAAAGCTGAATCCAGCTCACTCGGTCAGGGCCGTGTCGCGCACAAAAAGCGAATTATATCAGACCGTGCATTGGCTTGGCGAGAAAGAACAAATGATTTCAAGAAGTTACCACACGACAACCAAGCGAAAGAATCACCAGCAGAAAGGCGCGAGACCGGAGTGACGAGCGCTGATTTTTTCGCCAAACACCTCTTGTCACACTCCATTCAAGTACTGCTATCCGATTCAAAGGGGCACGTTGTGAAAGAGAAAAGGTCATGTCAGGAGTACAAAGGCATCCTGCGAGTACAAGAAATTCTGACTCTGGGTGTCCCAATTTTCCTACGACACTTGCTATGATTCTTTGAGGAGGTCGAGCTTCTGTATGTAGAATGGCGAAGCCTGACACAATCAGATAGTCTCCATCTCTAATAATCTCTGTAAGGTGCCGAATCGTTGCTGTGTTAGCAAATCTCATGTACATCCAGAAGCGACATTCGTAATGCAATAACGTAATACATGAGCATAGGTGGCCCGGTAGGGAGACCTTCGGGTTTACCAATTAGATGGAGTAGTCAGAGTTATGCAATTAAGCGGATTGAGCGTAAGCTTTAGCTGAGACTAATATTTGTTACAACCACACGGGAGGAGGGGGTCTAATCGAAGAGATCTGACCCAGTTGGAATGTGGATTCTTGCAGCCACACAACAAGGTACCCCGCCCCTGCAAGTAGGGAGGGGAGTAGATACAGCAGAACTTCAAGTAAAAACCAATTTATTATTGAGAAGTATTTCTTCATGATAGAAATTCAAATGGATCATTCGATTTAGCGTGTTGTTGCAATTTTTAATACCTTCAATACCTTACTCCTTTTCATAATACACCCACTTTGCACATTGCATCCACCTCACAGCAAGGAAATTGAAGTGAGCGCAAGCTGAAGGAGTAGCGTAAGCGGAAAAAAGAAAATATAGGCGGCCGCCGGAGAAAAACTCGGTGATAAATCAAATCTTGAAAATGATGGGGTGCTTAGGTGCGGTTGGACTAGGCTAATCTTTTTCCAGCTTGAATTCAAGTGCATATGATCCAATTTGAGGTCATCCAAGTGTTCCGATGATTTGAGATCACTTCTGCAGGCCGAAGTGGACTTGTGAAAACCTCTCGAGAACACTGCGCTGTGGCACTTTTCAACAGGCGCAGTACATAGTTCATTGTGTGAAAAGCGAAGAGACCATCACAATAGTGCAACTCATTTGGATGCTCTCCGAGAACTCCTTGGGGACCACATTATTCGTGTGCTATCTGTGTCGAGCAACTAATGAGATTCTGGGGTTTTTCTCACCACCGTTACCTCGGCGAGCGAGGTCGAGCTTCGCCTCGTTTCTGTCTTATCGCAGCCACAGCGGTCCGGCTAGGATTATTGGATTACTGGACGATGACGGCGTCATCACATTCCCCCAAGCCACACACACACTAGCGCATTCACAGCGCAAAAGTTTCAAATCGAATTCCGCCGGCGGCCGTGACTCAGCTGCGCAAATTTACTCTAACTCTATTTAATTGATCGCCAGCGTCTTCCTCACGCTCTTTTCTAATCCACTTTCGCTACTGTAGCTGCTTTTCGTTCCACTGAGTTTACACTACTGTTGTCACTCGAGTGCATTGCACTGTAGCTGACGACACCCCTTCTACCTTAGAGAAAACATGGAGTAATCTAAGGTGATGGAATCGAGTGTTGAAAAATACCAGAGTTAAGGTTGCGGAACGATTCAGAGACGGGATTCAGGAATGCAGTCCCTAGAAGTGAACAGACGTGGCCATTGGTGCCAGGGTGAAGAAAAAATCATGAGAAACGGCGCCCAGAATTCGAGAGATAAGACCTCTTCATTGCTCGTTGATTCCCGCATTGAGCGACTGTCACCGGTACTGCACACTTCAGCGTTAGCGCTTACTTTGCTGAACTGCTAGCCCTGTGAGTGTACCGCGCCGATAGCGCTGCGGGATGGCCACGCTTGGTCGCTTGAGGCATAAGTTTTGCTGCGAGTTGCGTGTCGGTCCGCACCATTAGGGGCCACTTGTCTTATCGATAGCTAGGTTTCCTCTTCTTTGACCTTCTACCTTATCGTAAAATCCTCCTTTTGATCTGTGCTTGACCCTTTTGGGACGGAGATTATGTAGTGACAAGTGGCGCCACTTTCCACACGCACAGTCCGGGTCAAATTGGGGGTCGGTGCTCGCCTGGGTCATTGGAATTTTTCATTCCTCGGGGTCGACCAACTGGTGACATTTTCCGGGGAGATTTAAACACCGGCTTGCATAACAGCTAGACTGCAGGTCATTGTATAGACCGCATCGCTTCGAATCCACCACCAAGGCCTTGGAGGGAAGTAGAATACGTGGCGCAACTCAAAAGGGGTTTGTCAATTGAAAGCTTCATCCCTTTATCCTTTACGAATACCGTACGTTATCTGTGGGGCTCAGAGAGAACTACGGTCGAAGAACTCATCCCCATGGCTCTCTGCTGTGCGAGAGTATTGGCGAGAGTTAATGTGCGCGTGTTGAGCACAGACGGCTCGCGGGTGGCGAGAGTAAATGACCGCGCGGGAGAGCGTGAAAGAACAGACGAAAATTTTCAACGAGCCGTTGCCCTTTCCTCGAGCGATTTTCACCCTGCAGTGACTAAGTCCGCATGTCATCGAAAGCTACATCGTCGGTTCGTTGATTTGAGGATTCTACCAGTATCAGGACAATAATTCTAATTCCAAACAGGGGCTTCGCCCTACTGTTCTGAAGCCACAAAATTCATTGATATGCTAGACTTTCTGAATTTTGTACATGTAATGGTAGCGGCGCTTCTTTCCACTACCCTTCTTACCTTCCTACACCTATTTTTTCCAAGAATTTCGCCTTAGGAAGGTTGCCATTTTCCACAGTCAAGGTCTGTTGCTGATCGTATTCATTTCAGCTCCTCCGCCATATGAGTGTTTCGTTCCGCCGCCGGATCAGACTCGTAACGACTGGAACTGCATTCAGGAGAACGAGGCGAACGTCTCGAGGAATCTCGTTCCGATTTCCTGAAACTCACTGATGAAGCAGGTCACGATAAGGGTCCTCGTCCATCGGGACCATTTCAGTGCTCCACTACTGCTACGGGTTCGCCACCAGTGATTCGACTGATACCCTTATTAATAGGCTGATCTTTATTGAGCTTCTACTCGAAGTTTTCTTGCTGAACTCTGGAATTGCTTTGAATCTGCTTTCATTACGCATGTGCCACTTACTGCATTCATCTACAAAGAAACTGCTGAGCCGAATTGTGCTGAACTTCTGCCGCAACAGCGTTAGTGAATTCAGGTAGTTTGCAAAAATTTTAAGGGTACTTTCCATGTAATTTGCATACTGTGTCCGCATACCTATTTCCACTCTTTCATCAAAGCCTTACTATGCGAATTTGTGTCAATCAAATAAATATTGCTGCTTTTTTTACTCGATGGCTTCAAATTCAACTGCCAGAAAAGTGAATACACAGCGGACGAGCAACGGCTCATACTTTTCAAATATGTCAGCTGAAAATTGTGACAGAACTCGAAATGGTGGCGTCTTTTCATGCCCTTTTTCTCGTAGAAACCAACGAATGGTTTGAGTGACAGCGCGGAGGCCGAGCGAAATTCATTTCGACATTCGTCATGTCGGATTTCGCACGATCCCAAGAGGGTTCAATTGTGTTTACAGAGCAACTCGAAATGCCGACGCAGCTCGTCAGCTCCGAAAAACCGTTGAGTGTCTAATTTGCAGATAAGGGAAGGCGGTTACATAACTGGAGGCAGTTTTGGAAGAGCTACAGTAACCAGGCTTAGTATGAAGATCGTCGCAAACGTCGTTGTCAGCCGAATCGGTTCCATTCCAGAGCAACTTTCAGCCAGTTCATGAGAAAATAAACAATTTGAAATAGTGTGATTGTGACGAGGTAAGAATAGCTTTGGAAGTCAATAGTGAATTCATTCGAAACGTAGGCCAGGACCGACTAATCATTCCTACTATATAAAATGCGCTATATGTCTGTCTGTGTGTGTCACAGTGTATGTCTGTTACGAAAATCCTACTTCCGGTAGATACACCTGGAGAGACCAGGTCAAGTGTGGGATGGGTCACCTCAACTCGTGAAATACGAAACATACCTCGGTCAAGTGGACGCCCACAGTGGATTACTTGTACTTCCCTCAGTGGTCCTGCCGCGAATGGCTAGTGCACAGACACTTAGAGAGCGGCTCCTGGATCGGCTCCAAGATTCAAGGAAGACGGTGAGTGCTGTGAACTGAGCTGGAGTGAGCTGGATTCCACGGTGTAAGAGCTGATTAAAATTGTGCAAAAACTTGTATATGTGAGATAGCAGTGGTCTGAGTGGCTCTTAAGGCAGGAGGAAGCGGGGGGGGGAGTATCAAATTGTGGTGGTTTGAAAGACCTAGTTCAGTTCTGGTTTTAGGGTGGATTCACGATACTCACCCTAAAACTGCAAAAATTGCGACAATCGTTGATTATTACAGAAACTGAAAAGACCGTGAAGTCAACTCGTCGAACTACACAAGTCGATATTTCGAAAGAACTTTATTCTGGGATGCGCCATGCATTCGGGTTCTATTTCGAGAGCTAATTTTAGAGATACGAAGCGCGTACGATATCACTCACGCAAGCTAGCCAGCTAGTGAGAAGAAAGTGCTCAAATTCTCCTCAGAATGCGTCACGTTCTTCTCAGAATGATGGAGAGAAAACCACTGATTGGTTTTCTGCTTCTATGTTCTGCTTCGAACGTTTTTGTTTCTAGTCAAGCGCTACGATCATACTGTATGTTGCAACCCAGTGCAACGGAAGTATCATTGTGAGAAACAATCCATAAGCAATTTTTTCTCAAAAGATCTAAGGAACCTCTTGTCTACTAGTTTTTGTTGCTTCTTGTAAGGTGTTTCTGCTTTTAACAATAGATAGAGATTATCGGCTGAGGGCCTCTTCCATAGAGAAGTCGTCCCGGTTCCAAATTTAATCAACCACTTTGTCTAGTTGAAAATCTGCTTTATATGGCTTACTGTAGAGGGATGGTGATATTGGGTGATACGTCGGCCTGGCAATATTTAAACGCACGGGCGGGTAGAGAGGCCAGTTTCTCCTCCAAGCTGACCTCGTAAGTTGTAAGTCGTATTAACCAGAGGCGATGCAGTGAGTTGGTTAAAATTTCGAAATATTCACTAACTTACCAATTTTGGTAAAAAAAACTTTTGGTGACTCAAAGTATAAACATTTAAATTTGGGTTATGTCTCACGCTACTCACGTATTGAACGACCTAGCAGATATGAGTGGGCAACCACACTGCCATTGTCCAAAACGGAGCCAAGATTCAATCCAACCATAATTTCCCTGAACCAGGCTACTTGGCATCACAACTGTGTGTGAAAATGAGACACTGAAAAAATGACTAAGTCACAAGGCAGACCAAATTTGCGTTCGAATGGTTTCATGGTTCATCATAGAAGGGGAATTTTCGTGCTTTGTACGGAACAATCAATGTCAAGCATTTTACATTATTTTGCTAGACAGGCACTATAATTTTGAGTACAACATGAACACATAACACATTTTTCTAGTAGCAAGTGATTCCAAGAAACTACAAATCCAATTAGGTTTTGCGCTTCCTTACCTCTTGTTAGCTCTAGTGGCTCTTCTAGAAGCAGCATCAAAAAAGTACATCAAGTAATCCATTCTCAAGCTAGAAATCGGAACTCTGGATTAGTTCGTTTTGGATTGCACTTCGTTGTCAAAATGACGGCTTTGCCAGACGACAACTGTCTATCACACTCGATTACTTGGCATGAAAATTAGGCTCCGGTATTTGAGGGATTGTTTACAAAGAGACAAAATGGTGAGCGGTTCTGCCCGAGAGCAACAAATCAGTAGTGTGACCCTTACTCACAGCGAACTTCTGGTCCACCCCATTTTTGCCACTAAACTTCAAGTAGATATCCAATTGATACCAAGTTTGAAGAAGGATTCCACGAGAAATTGAATGTCGAAGAAGCAAAAGTACACCTACTGGAAAAGGAGGCGGGTTTTTTGAAGGTGTGGGACGAGGCGCACTCGTGGTGCAGCACCAGCGCCTTATCTGCGACGCTGCCCACCCTGCGAGTGGCCGGAGGCGTACAAGTGTCCTCCTAAGTCAGATGACCAGAATCGCGCGATTATTGAAGCCTAAGATTGTGTGGGGTGGATGCTTAGGCTTACACACTGGCTGTGCTTGAGCCTATAGTTGGGCTCAGGTATGGTCTCAGGCTTGCTACAAGCAAATGAGCGGTTTCCTGGTTTTAGGAGACCTGACTTGAAAAGGGGAACTGAAGCAACCCCAGTTGGTCGCCCCTCGCCGTCGCACTCTAGTCACGGGTGCTAGTCGTTTTTTCGAGATGGAAAGGAGAGCGTTAACGTTGATGACATTAGCACCGATGCGACTCGGCTCAATGCGGAAATCAACTGGCAGGAAGATGAGCCAATTCTCGGAATTCAGGGCGCTTTTCTTGATCTTTTTGTTTAGCCTTGCATTACTAATCACCGCCATTTTGATTTCTAATAAGGTGCCTTTCACCAAGGAGCCGTCTCCAAACAAACAAGAACAAGAAGACTGCCTCCAACTTTGACAGTTCATCATGCAGACCGTCGTGTAGCTTTGCTTCGTTTCGAACTGCTTCATTACTCTATAATAGGTGAAAATGATGGAAGGACCTGGTGTAACCGCGAATGGAGCACTTCACCATGCGCATACATAGTCCAGGCGTCAAAATCAAGGTCAAATTTCGCAGAACCCATCTTTTTGTATACCTTCGCGTTCGGTCACGGCTGACAGGCTATCTAGGAGGATGGGAAAGAGCACTGACCCGTAAATCGGTTTGCCCTTCAAGTCGGGTTTAGGCCATGTTGCATCCAAAGTGGTGCTACAATTGTAAATGGAAGTATAATGTAATACGTGGCACATCCCAAAAACGGACTGGTCAATGCGGAACGCTTTACCGTTCATCATTCGTCCTTTTGCTTCGAAAAATGCGGAGAATCGAAAGGGCATGGGTGACGTTGGGATTCTCATGCACACCTTTATTTTTTTTATTTAATTACCTTTATTCAACCTTTAGAGCCATATATACTCATGTTCTGGAAAGCTTCTCATTGGTTTCTGGTAGGATGCCTGCACATTACTTTGTTCCACATTTCTTTCCCCATTTTTCCCTATTGAATGATCTTTTTATGGTTTTGGAGGAAGCTGTTAAGTTAATGGAAGGTTGGGTGCTGATTCCTCTTGCAGTAGTGGAAAGAAGAAGCGAACTATTCAAATGTTTCCGTAACCTTACTCTTTGGAAAACTAATTTCTTCAGTGATGTCAGTTTGATAATTGTGAATGAGCACTCAAGCTGGAGATTGGTCTGCCACATATTAAAAATCTAACGAACTAGGCGCTCACTTATCGAATCCACTCTCTTAACTGGACAGTTGTATGCATGGACGCAACTTTGGAGATGGCGGAAATCACTACCTTTAATAGCAATGGATACTCGTAATTGCTGGGTGTTTCCAGACAATAGATACATTCAGCATTAAGTGCTAAAGTTAATCCGTTGCCGGGACATTATCCTGCTTTTATCCTCATGTACTCAAGTTCTTTTCATTGGATTACACAAGACCGTGAATCTATCTTTTCCTTCGTGGAATTTTTCTGTAAAGGATTCCGAGGGTAGGGTGCCACGAGCAACATTGCTATAACAGCGATCAAGTTGATTTCTGGCTACACAAACTTCATTGTCCAGAATAACTGAACCTCATATCGGCTGTGAAGACCATTAGCTAGTGTCGCCAAAGAGAACACATATGGATGTTCTGCGCGATGACTTCCGATGTGGTACTGGTCTTATTCCCTCCCCACTTTTTTGTATAGCTGATACAATGCTCGCTTATAATAATTTGATAGCCGTTGCTGTACAAGAAGCAGACTTATACGATTGGCGATTACCGCCTAATCTGCCTATTGCCTGAAATCCATGAACTTTTCACTCGAGTCACCTCAACAGGGCTGGCAGAATATTGGATGTAGGACACCCATGCGAGCAAGCAGGGTGTTCAAAAGGGTTCAGCACGGTCGACCATATCCGATGGTTGCCAAACCCATCAGAATTTCGCGAGAGCTCAATATGCCATAATTTATACGTTTATCGCTTCGGTTAGGGCCTTCTACTCTTTGGAGACAGAAGTCATCGATCTGTTCAACGAAGAAGTTACTGCTTAGTACATAAGGATTTTTCGTGAGCTTTGCAATAACTTTACTATTGGAATTCCACCATTCAACAAGGAGATCATTATCGAAATGAAGAGAGGGGTTTGACATAATAACATCATCTCACCCAAATTCTTCAGCGCTGCTCTCAAGAACGTCATGTTTTTTTTTTTCAATTGGGGTGGGAAGACATGGGAGTGACAGTCGACGACCGGTAACTAAATCACCTTCGAGCCGACGCTACCGTTCTCCTAACGCCGAATGTCGAGCAAGCTGAGCGAATGCTGACCGATTCCAACTGTGCCTGTGGTAAGGTCAGTTGGCAGCTAAACCCAAAGCATGGTGTTTATGAGGAACGGACTGCTTTTTGTTGCCCATTCACGCTCAACGGAACGACCATTTCCGAATACCCTAGCTATGTGATTGCGTCGGGAAATCAACATGATAAACGACTTAGCTCCAGACCTGAGCAGGAGGAAAAGAGCGGCGTGGATGCATAAAAGAACGAGGGAGTGATGAATAAGACAAAGAACAGCCGGCTACCTGGATATTCCCTCTTCAATTCTGCGGTCCTCTCTGCCCTATCTTACACCTCAGCGTCATAAACCCTTCGCAGGCAGGACGTGCATGCCGACAGTATCCAACGCGCTGTCAAGAGGGCGTTCTTCGGAGTTAAATAGTCGTACAAGTAAGTGCTAAGGGGGATTCGGAGTTCCGAACCACGTCAGCGGTCGAAGATCGTGGAGGCCGCTGTTTCCGTCAACTAATCGAAGATTAGGAGGGTCGAACACGTCATAATGATTTGTGGTGAGTGTTGAAGCAGAGCGGTTGCCTACTGGATCACCTGGGACGTCGAATGAGCACCTGAAAGGCCGCCGACCCGATGGTCAGGCTTTTTTCACGAAAACTTGCACGAAAGCATTTAAGGACTGTGTGTCCGTCTAGCGAAGCGGATCCAGCGGACCGCTCTTGCACGACAGGAACGAATTGAGACGTTGCTAGCTCCCGCTCGAACACATCATGATCAACGGTACACAAGTGATACAAATGATACTCGATTCGAGAATCACTGCGGTTTACCCTACGAAATATCAATTCACGCTCAACTTGTATTTTGAGTCTTGATGTGATGGGGCTCTGCGTCGAAAACAGAGCTCCAACCCTGCCTCTAAAAGGAGGAGCGATATTAATAATTCCACTGAAAATATCATGTTCGGTATCCGGTGACTGTTTCTCTCTAAGTACTTCTCTCTGCTAACACATCCATTACCAGCGAGGCCTACTGTAATCGACCGCAATGTTACGGTGGATTTTCAGTGAATTTTTTTTACAAACAATATTTCTAGTATTGCAATAACCCAAGACCATATCTTCTGACGGGAAACAATTCGAAATTATGAAGCTTGTATTTGGTCACAAACTTCTATGTCCCGTACAACTCTGAATTGGCTATTTCTTACCATCTACTTCGTGCCACTCAGTAGTCATTTCGCACAAAGAATCTCGTAATTTCTGAAACGGTCTCAGTGCCGATTCCAAGTCCTCTCATCTTGAAACCTCGGCATTTTCATTGTTGTTGTAATTATGACGTTTATTTCTGCCTTGAAGTTGGAACGTGGACGTTATCACCCTGGCCTTTCAGAGTCCTGGAAATGGCTTAAAGCTCATGATTTACACAGTATCCCGCAGAAAGCCTCCACTGAACCGTTTCTGACGTTCTGTTAAGAACGCACGGAAAACACCCAAAATTTAAAAAAATGAGCTCACCTTACTTTCACTACTTTTCGGCTTTCGATCATAATCTACTCAATAGCCTTTCGCACGAACGAGTACGAAAGTGTCTGTCACGCGAACACGATGTGTCATGGGCCTCCTAGACTGGCCTGCATTAGCGAATGGCTTCATATTCTGATGACTATGCAGAAGCTCGACGAGTGCTTGCCTTCCTATTATCGAGTAATATTTTCTTAATATTTTACCCAGATCCATTTGTCTCCTTCTCCTTTTTGCGCAATGTATAACCACTGGAGTAGGTTCTATGTGGAGTGTTTTTATTGCCACCACAATACGTTATCGTCGAATCATACGGCGGGCACGGGTAATGTTCAGGCGGGTGATGAAGCTAGGCTTGTGAGGATTCGAAGACTAACTACCTCTCTGAGTCATCCTTCAGTTCGTGAAGTCATAATATTTTTTCCGATACTATTGTAGAGCTCGTTGACGGGGCCAATCACTGCAAAACGGATGTGACTGTTTGTCCATGCGACTAATTATAAGCTTTTCTAGAACTGAAGCTACATTCTCTATTTACTGTCATGCATCAAAACAGGGTGTTGTTAAAGACATCAACGATATTGCATAACCGCCTCGTTACTAATTGGCGAGCTCAATTCAGTGAATCTTTTATAAGAGGGATCTCTGCAAGTTGACAAGTTCTGCAATTGTCAAAAGTTTGAGGAATATCAGAAGTGGATTTTTTCTACTTTGAATAGCATGGAATTGAATCTCGTGGATTATCAACTTCTTCCGAGAAATTTTCAGTCATTCCGCGATCGAAGGCATGCCCCAGGATCGAGAGTGTATTGGTGCGAAATGGGCCAACAGTAAAGAAAAAAGAAAAAAAGAGTCCGTCAAAAACGCTCAGGTTAAATGCTTCCGCACCGCCGGAGCCTGCTGTGCTTCAGCATAGAGACTAAGCGCATAGAGGAGAGTATGAAGTGAGAGAGTGCATCAGATGAGAGGACGCCAGACAACAGCTCGATAAAAGAAGAAAAATTCGCAGCTGGTGAAGCCAGCTTTGCGCGGCCCTAGCGCTCTTGTTGGTTCCGTGCACAGAAATGACGTTCTCTACGGGTTTACTATACAGGCAGGAGAGAATCGTTCACACGACTTCTGCCTGGGTTGCACCTTTGATAAATGTCCTTGTTTCACCCGAAAATGAAACCACACCTGGCTTACCCGGCTGAGAATGTGCTCTGAGAATCAAACCCTCAACTTATAATTCAGTTGTGCCCCCTTCATAGAAAGAGTTAGCTTTTTCCTTACTTGTCTCATTTGAAACAAGAAGAACTCATTAACATTTATTATACATCGATGGTAATAGAGTGTTGACAGCTACTACTTATTACACGTACTGTTATGAAAGTCAATCGAATTTTGTCCAAGTTTACTGAACCCTAAATTCTTACGGGATCGCTTGAATAGTGACAGATTCACCTGGCAGGCAGAAGACCTTTCGATGTTTTGTAATGATTCTCTGAGATTTTGCAGCCGCTTCAAAGCTTTAATTTCATACTACTAAACGCAATTACTTCTCAGCTTAAAGGCAGCGATTACAATATTTTGGAAAGCTTTAGAAGAAACGTGGGTGTGCTCAGTAATACGCTGGTGGCAAAAAAAGCAGAGGATTCCGCCAAGAAAACGCAAGGCGGACCCCCTTCTTTAGCCGTTGGTTTTCGCTCATTAACGGATAACCGCTCAGAAAACGGACGTATGAACAATTCACCACAACGCGTTTGGTGGCACCATGCCAAATCACGCTTTAAGCGAGCTGCTGCAGTTGTGCGGCTGCTGGCAACGCTGCTAGTCCAAATCACCAACCAAACTGGTGGGCGGATCGCTTTTGTGGGCGGAGTGCTTTCGAAGTCCTGCTCAGCAGCCAGCGCACCTTTCGTCGTAGGAGTGCCACAATTCGCTTCTCCGGTAGCCAAGTAACTGCGTAGTGTAGTGCATATGCTTCCCCTAGAGGTTCTCTCTTTATCGTAATCGCTGCCTTTAAGACTTTCCCTATCAAGGCCGACCGTGCCTCGGGCCGACCCTGGTTAGGAAGGCGTATACGGGATTTTTGGGATGAGTCGTATTTTTGCTCACCAGGGTGATAGTGGCAAGAGAGCGGAAACTGGGATCCATGTTGGAATGGGAGGAGGATCGT
Organism: Teladorsagia circumcincta; assembly: GCA_002352805.1. Classification (NCBI taxonomy): domain Eukaryota; kingdom Metazoa; phylum Nematoda; class Chromadorea; order Rhabditida; family Trichostrongylidae; genus Teladorsagia; species Teladorsagia circumcincta. Next base: position 36,464 of record KZ346911.1, on the reverse strand, counting down.
TCCTGTTCGGGGCTTTTTCATGGAAATGGCATGAAATATGCACAGCAGTAGAGCGTTGCCTTTCACTCCACAGTTCGGACACAATTTCCTCTGCCCTCGCCGCCTCTCCGCCCGCTCGATAGAAGTTTTGGAAAAAAAATTGTATCAAGGAATTTGTCGACTAGGCTCCGAATCAAACCATGGAGTGTCTCTTATATTCAAGAAAATACTGCCTCCAGTATGAAAGCGCGTGATGTACAAATACTCCGAAGCAAAACCACAAGAACCAGAGCCATATTGATAGACCGTTTCGGTCCTGATTGGCATAACCAGGTTCGAATCGTCACTGGCAAGGGGTAAGATTTGATCGAACCATGCGCTTCTTGACTATGGACCCCTTCTGATTAACACTGAGTCGCCGAATGAGCTGAAAGTCCTTCATTGGGCAAAAGTCAGCCGTCCCTTGCGAGTTACAACCTACTGTAAGTGGTACACTCGCTTCTCTAGAGTGGTGTTTAGCCTTTAACGAATCCCACGATATAGACGTTTTCCAATAGCAACATTGTTCTAGCTCCTCAAAGAAACCCGCTTGAAGTTCCATGAGAAATGTGAGGAACAACATCTTTTCACATTCCATCATTCAGGATTCTCAAAAAAGGTTACACACGCACTCCCTGGGTTGCCCCACGGAAAGGAAGTCGAGTATCGAGTGAAAGATAATGTAAGCTGTTGGATCTAATTGAAAGTGCGAGGCGGGCAAGCTTCATTACTGCTTAGGGAAAATGGTAGACATCATATGAAAATCCCCACAAAATTGCTAAGCTCACTAGCCGAGGCAAAGTCGCAGTCCGGTGCAAGGTTCACACACCACGAAGGTGACTTCGCTCCTTTTCTGCATCACCGGTTGCATGTAGTGAAAATCATCGTAGCAGTGCTGTTGCGACGATCAGAATATGCTGTAAGCATTTGCGAGAAATGCTTTGAGCCCAGATTACGCACCACTTTCTAGAGAAGTTCTGACTGTAATGGACAGTGCTCGACTGCACCTTGCTAGACAGCGGCGGAGGAGCTGGGAAGGCCGTTAGTCATCCGGACCCAAATCACCCCTAATTGCACGTATCTGATATCACTACCCCTTCAGGAGTTTACACCAAGGAAAAGAGATTCAACAATCATCAGGATGTCAGGAATGCAGTCGATCAATTGATCAATGGATTTCGTTCTTCTCCATTCTAGACGAAGAGCATCGAGAAAAAGGAAAACGTCGGAGCCAGCATGGACCACTGCCTTGATTTGTTATCACACGTTTCTTTGTGGTTTTGTTCGAACAAGCCATTTGACTTTTCTCAAAACTTTCAAGACATTTTACCATTGCAGCAACAGCCAGAATGACAGTGTGGAGGGGGGGGGGGTATGATGGATGATACATGACTGACTTGGTTCCTATCAAGAACACTTGCTCAACCATCAGCCACGGCGAATTCCTAATAGTGTCGAGACTCTCGTACAGCTTCTTCTGTGGCTCGTCCGCCGCTGTGGCCTCTATGTGCAACCTCACACGCGAACTATTTCAGACCGCTTGTCTTCAAGGGGGCTCGCCAAAGACACTGGGATCCAGTCGAGCAAGTTATTGTGATCTTCAATAGTCTTGAAGCCTTAGATGTGGACATAACCGGAGGTCATTCACAATTGGCTTCGTACCGGATGGCTGTTGTCTCTTCCGTATCTTCATGTTCTTCCGATGGACTGTCACATGACCTCCTGGGGCCATGTGCAGCAAGCCCCGGCAAGGGGATGGGTACCCGTCCCCTCGAAGGGGACGGGTACCCAACCCCTTCGAGGGAACGGGTACCCATCCCCATCGCGGGGACAAATCCCCGTAGTCGTCACAGGACCCATCAATTTTCGATGGTTCCTATGACGCGACCTTGCGAAACGGTCACTGCCGTCGACGCTCTGCGTCTCTGCCGGCCGGGGACAAACCCCCCTAGTCTCGGCCAGGGTCAACCCTACGTTGTTACGAGTAACAACGGGGGGTCGTATTTGGATGGACTTGGAGGGGGAGGGGGTCGTACTCTCTCGGTGGCCGGCAGTGGAATCTAGCCAGCACTTACGTTCACGCAAGATCACTGATACTGGAGCACCTATAAACCACGCTTCGTTTTAAATGAGCTTTCAAATGAACCAGCGAATCAGAAGGGCACCCGAGGCGTGGCGCGCACCGAGGCAAGGAATGTAGTGCAAGCGCATGCTCGGTGCTTTCTAGCACATCCTAAGTCAAACATGAAATTGGTCTTCCAAGAAGTTAAGGCCAGTGAAACCTAAGAAAACCCGCGCTTGCAAGAAAATGGCTTGAAGAATACCCCTCGAAAAAAAAGTAACAACGGGACTAACTTTTGAACCGCTGATTTTTCTAGGACGTTTTAGTGTTCGTTAGAAAGCTTGAAACCTCTAGTTTGTTATACCTGTTCAGCTTTCCATATGAATGACATTGAACAAAGTTATGATCGTTTGAAGGAAAAAAAGTCCCGGTTCCAGAAAAAGAGT
>KZ346911.1:8533-20570 GCA_002352805.1 Teladorsagia circumcincta | reverse complement strand
CTCCTGGACCTCCTGGACCACCTGGAGACAACGGAACACCTGGTGAGCCTGGACTGAAGGGACAAGACGCACCTCCCGGCGAGCCTGGACCTAAAGGACCACCTGGACCTCCTGGACCTCCTGGACCACCTGGAACCCCTGGAAGTCCCGGACCCCAAGGACCACCCGGACCACCGGGAAGCAATGGAATTGACTGGAGCACCTGGAGAGCCTGGACCTAAAGGACCACCTGGACCTCCTGGACCTCCCGGAAATCCTGGAGCACCTGGAGAGCCTGGTCAGTTCACATCTATCATTTTTATCTCCGAACAACAATCAGAAGTGATATTTGTTCAAATTGGATTAGGTCTATCAGCATATTTTTTTCAGGAGAGCCTGCCAAGTCAGAGCCCGTTGTTCCTGGACCACCTGGAACCCCTGGGAGTCCCGGACCCCAAGGACCACCCGGACCACCGGGAAGCAATGGAATCGACGGAGCACCCGGAGAGCCTGGACCTAAAGGACCCGATGGTGAGCCAGGAGCGCCTGGTCAAGACGGAGAACCTGGAATGCCTGGTCACGCTGGTCAAGATGGACAACCAGGAGAGAAGGGTATCTGCCCGAAGTACTGTGCGATCGACGGTGGAGTCTTCTTCGAGGATGGAACCCGCCGTTAGGTGGACGTTGTACATCACAGTATTATTTATTAAAGCCTTCAAAGCGAACCCTATTAAAAATTGACAAGATTTTTATTGATGCATTTGAATCGAATATTCTTTGAAGGATAGTGTCGTGTCACAGAGCAGCGCTGGTGAAGCGGTGACTGCTGAAAGGAGTCATTTGATTGATGAATAGGTTCACAATTGTGTTTTTCTCGTAGGCAATTTGGCTTTTGTCAGCTGATTGAGTAGGTACGAGCAGCGGCTTTGTCGAGTCCGTTCATCAACTGAAGGCTCCTTCCTTCTCAAGGAGGTTAGTGAGCGGGTATTCTCCAAATATCACTCTATGCAGTGTCATCAGTGAGGATCCTTCGGGCAGTTTCTTCTATCAAACGCACCATCATTCATTTGTCGTCGAACACCACTGTGGTGAAAATACGGAAACTGGCACAATCGTAGAAAAAACACGAAAACCGAAAATCCCCTTGGTGGAGCCGATCGAGAACTGAAACGCCCCGGTTCGCATTGCAAGCATGAAAAATTGACAACGTAAACTCATTGCGGTGCTATTGCAGTGGGTTAGAGAGAGATGCGCTAGGCCTCGAGGGTCAACGAACCGTAGATAGCATGGCTATACGGGATGAGCCAAAATTATGGTGACTGCGAGCGCGCATTTCTTCCTGATTCTCTTTAGTTTCCTCTTATTTTTGGCCATAATATAGTAGAGGACAATCTCTTCTTTCCATTGATACCAATTGTCATAGACTTCTTGAAATAAGGAACAACCACATCCCGGCACGCCTATTCTCAGCAAGAGCCTCTGGCACGCATCTAATGGCAACTCAACGTGAAAAAAGCTTTTATGGGCATAGCTTGAGCGGTAATAAGTTAGAAACCATCTAAGGTGAAAATGAGGAGATTCGAAGGTTGCAGTTGCCACCAGTGCAAATAGCAAATGCAGAAACTCGCACTCGTCCTTGCCACTTTCGCACCGCAGAATTGAAAAAATTGATGTTAAATCCCGCTCGAACAATCTAAAGAACCATTTTCTGTCACAAACAAGAAGCTAATTGAGTGTACTACTTGGACACTTCCGTATGGCAAGACACCTACTTCTAAGGCAAAAATCCAGCAAAAAGGGATTTTTCGTGGTGTTGAAGGCATTCCTCAGGATCACATTGGTGTGGGTCTTGCACGCGAATGCTAATGCATTTGTTCGAAATGGGTCGACACCAAAGGAAAAAGAAGAGTTATCCGTCGAAAATGATTGGATTGAGGGCTCACTCTCGCGGCCGACCGGCTGTGCTAAGGCAATGAGATACGAAGCGAGGAGATGAGGGTGTGAGGTGAGAGAGTGCAACAGATGAGAGGGTGCCAGACAACAGCTTGATAAGAAAAAAATCTGCAGCTTCAGCAGCTTACTTTGCAAGTCCCAAGCGCTCTTGTCGGTTGGTTTCCGTGAACGGGAACGTCACATTTGTGATTGTCCGCTAGGGGTCTGTACTACAGAAAGAAGGGAAGCGTTCACACGACTTCTGCCTGGATTGTGCCTTTAAGTGGGAGTTTCCCCATCGAATTCCGCGGAGCATTCTACATGGTATGCATAGAAGAGAGGTAAAAGCAAACTAAAACCTTAAAAAATCTGATTTTCTGAAGAGAGCTCAATAGAAAAACATGAAGTCTTCGACGCGTCTCGCCTTCGTGCCACCGTGCACACCTTCCCTCCTCATCTGATGGCCTGTGGTACGCCAGAAGCTAACCTCGTTCTTTGATAGGAATGAATAACACTTTTTGTGGTTCATTAGTTTCGTTAGGCTTACACTTGCTTTTAGTGACGCAAAGATCGGTTCACACTATTTTGGCTCACCCTGTAGTTCCTATTCAATTAGCAGGTAAGTCGACCTTGGGTAAGAGGACCATCGAATAGTTGTGCTAATCTCAACCCTTTGACGACCGCGAGCTCTGAACGTGTGTTGCGCCAGGGATCGCGCGCATTTTTTGTGAAGTGCGACCGTAAGGGCATCACAATGGTTTTTTCTTCCTTTTTGCGATAAACATAAGCAGTTTTCGGACTATTTTATGAGTGGGTTTCCGGAATGGTTCCCTAGCCAATCACTGCTTAAAGTGAAGTCGTCTAGCAAAAATTATCAAAGACAACTGTCCAGGAAATTTCTGCCGTGGCCCGCCGGCGGGCCACCGTCGTCAAAGGTTTAAATCAAATTTCGCTTGCTAATTAGCCTCATGGGAAAATGCAGCTAAAGCTTAGCCTTATTTCGTTCTAATCCAACGGCCTGAGGGGAACCGTTGGGATTTTAGCATAAGCCGTGTCTGCAAAGCGTCAAAGTTAATTCGGATTTAAAATTTCACGAAAATTGACGACACACAAGCTATAGAATTCATATCGATGTACTTTTCTACTATTTTGGCCATATGCCCTTTAATAATCCATCATACTCTGTACAGTATCAAACTCCTTCTAGAAGGCTCGCCGCATGGTTAAGGGAAACATCACACACTAGGCCTTTCAAGCTCCTATTAGAAGTGCTCGCAGTCCCAAGTGGTACTCATGCAGGATGCAGTGTTCGGAGAACTCCACCCTTGAATTTGTTTTCAGTGAAGAAACGAATCGCTTTTTTATCACGGCGATAGGGCTTGCGAAATCCGATATCTAAAGTGCATGCTAGTAACCAGTTACCGCCGCCTGGCCCTCTTGACAGAGGTTAATCAAACGAAAAACGCAGAAAACATTTTGCGAACGTCATGTTTCCTAGAAATTTTATCGTATGCAAAAATTGGTTGTAGGACCAAAATGATGCCATTTCCGCCACGTTTCGGCTTATATCAGCCTTGGCTATTTGCCATATCTGTATGTGCGTGATCATGAAGCGTCTTGAGATAGCAAAATAAGGTGGAAATGAAGCGAGCAGTCTCCCTTCCCCTTAAAGGAAGTGAACACGAGAGCTGCAGGACGGAGCGATTACGGTGGTGTAGTTGAGGGCGAATGGGATGGGAAGCTGGGAGGTGGTAGGTGGTACCGAGCACACGATCGGTAAGGAGTCTCGTCCACGAATGACGTCGAATGACGTCGTCGAAGTGCTCCACCCTCTAGCTAACGTGTTCACTGTCTTTGATATTGCCAGAGAAGCACCTCATCAAAATGGGGCGTCCTAAAGTTTACGCGGAGTCGTCTTTCTATCTTCCTCTCAGCAGTGCCCGAGGGTTTCTGAATCATCCACTACCACCACATTGAGTATGGGAGATTATAACAAATGTAATGAAATATATTTCTTTATTCGAATAAAATGTATAAAAGCAACAAGCATACACTATAACAAGTATACACTAGCATGGGGAAAATTTTATTAGCACCGGCGAAAAACGTGAACTTTTTGTTCATTTCCCGCGATATCGGCCTTCAAATGAGAATTCTCAAGAAAACCAGTGTATACGGGGAAGGCAAAAAAGCCAGTTTCCCTTCAGTTTGAATGCGCCATGGACGAGATGGCTGCTTTTCCTTAGAGTTACGTATGAATTCCGCATAACCGCTGAGTTCAAAGGAACTGTCTCCTCAATCCTACAATACATGCTGGCAAAGGTCCACCTGTCAAAAGTGTCTTAAGGGTTCTGAATACAAACAACCCACCGTCACTCCAGCTTTATCGAAGAAAGACCCCATTTCTATCACTTAGCATATTTTCTTCAGCTGATAGGAATTTTCCTCGTAGAAATTTTATATTCATTAGGTTATATTCACAGATTTCTTGAAAAATATAAGTCTATACATATGTAGACGGAAACCACACTTTACACCTTCTCGCTGCGACAACGACTGTACAAAAGTAGGAAACAAAGAAGTATAAAATTTCACTTCTGTTTCCGTACAGAGCGACTTACATCTTTTTTGCATCTCATGTTTTTTGGGAAATGGAAAATTGCAAAGTCTATGAAGAATCTTTGGCAGCTTTGTAAGTTTAGTAGTACTCGTTCGTTAGACTTGACTACGACGAATCGAAAGGTAACAGTAAACGAAAGGTATACGTCCGAGGACACTAACGATGTCACCAAGCCTCGAGATGGGAGAGGGTGGTAAAAATTCTCATATCGAACAGACGCCATGGCGCCAGCACTGTCCCGGTTCTCAGGAGTGTTGCAACGGCTATTGAAGTACTGGAGCGCCTGATTCCCAATACAAGTTATTGAATAATAAAAGAACTCATCAAATGTTTGGTGATGTCTTCATCTAGAAAAATCACACTAGCCTTTCAAACGCGTGTAATAAGAGTTTCAACAGTTTTGAACTACACATCAAGCTTTTTGTTCACACCAGTAATTTTCGTACTGGGATTAACTTACACAAATTTACTTTGGCGATTTCAAAAAACCCGAGCAATTAGTATAGCATTTTCAATATGCTAAGTGTGGGTATGTTGAATGCGAGGCGATGGGAAGACCGGGAGACCCACTCTTGTTCCCCGATAGCATGGAACTGCTGAAGTTGATGGGTGGGCCTGAGATCCCGCGTAGAAAAAACGAGTGGATCCCCTAACCACCGATCTACATAGTTCAAGGCTCAGCGTTCACGAAATGGAACGGAATCGGCCAATGAATTGAATTCCACAGGTAAGCTCAGATTGCTTAAATAATCCTTCCCCAGGAAACGCCAGGTGAATCTGCGAGGCGGAGATGTCTGCGACTTGTCGTCCCATATGCACTCCATTATACTCTCCTCGGCATTAGGGCATCTTCTTCATCGTGCAATCTACCTCTCGAAAAAGTGAGCCCTTCACTCCACTTTTTTTGATGTTCACTTTATCGTACTTAGCAAGTTCGCACCTTAACCTTTAAAATTCTCAAGTACACGTTTAGTGCAGGAACCGCATCTAATTGATCGTGAAATATGCCCTTAAGCGCGATGAATTTGAAAGAAATACCAGAGGTATGTGAGTAATATGTCATAGCTCCCTTCAAAAATTGAGATTGAAATGTAAAATCAGTATAAATAATTATAATTCAGTTGTGGTCAACTTCCTAGCTATGCGGTTGCTGCTCTAAAGGCATTTGGCTTTTGATAAACTTCATCCGCACATCGTGGATCGCTTCATGGAATAGCTATAATTTTGACTTCTCACTAGGTCTTCTGCTAATTAAAATGAACTAATCAGAATAAAACCTTCGAAGTTTCACTCTTTACCAGGAATATTCTCAAAAATCCAAGAACTCATAGAGAATTTTTCTTCTGTAACCTGAGAACAATGCGATGAATGATAATTATGTGGCTGAACCCACCTTTTTATTGGCGATGGCCGAATGAGCGAGCACAGAGCTTAATCCACCTTCATTCAACCGAAAACCATTGCTTGGTGAAGGGGCGAGGATCTGAATGAGGTAGAGAGTAGAAAAGATTATTAGGTGATCGGGATCACAGAGGCCCTCGCCACTGGTGCACTAGTAAGTGGGTAATTGGGCTTTCGAAAATTTTCTCAGCACCACGTGGCCCATTAAATCTATTTCTGATAGGAGTTTATGCGTTCCCACCCTCTACGAGCATCGTTAAAGCCTTGACATCGCATGATCAACGTCTATTTGCATGCCAAATTATTTCGAAAGTGCTCTCTATAAGAGGGTAGAAAATTGCTGAGGCAATGAGTCGCGTGCAAAAATGTGCTACACAAATAGCGACTAGCCTTGTTATGACCATAATACCTCACTGAGTCATATTTTATAACTAAATATGGGCGCCCATGTTCTTGGGGTGGGGACATTCAAGATAGTGAGTCAATTATTGTGCTTGGGACTAGGCCTTGGGGAATGACAGGGATCCTGGATAGAAGATGTGAGCAATATGTATCATTCTTGGCATTCTACTCTGTCCTAGGCTTATTCCTAGTATCACTTACCATCGGCCCTTCTGTGATGTCCCCCCGCCCCAAGGACATGAGCTCCTAAATATGTAAAGTGCAAATCAACGATTTTTAGCGAAGGGCATCGGTAGCAATGTGGAGTGCCCGTGGCCGTACTCGAACGAAGAGGTCGCATTTATGATTCTAGGAAGAGGGTCGCATCTTGGGGCTGATCCTCTGGGGTAAGTGTCAAGCGGGTTCGGAAAGTCGGAAAAAGAATTGTGTTTTACAGAAGTCCGACGACTCTGGCGATTTCACGTGGGTAGGGTAAATTAGACAGAATTGGTGATTTTGCCCTTCAATATACCAATTCATGTGATGGTGAGGGGGGGAGCATCGTATCACCTGAAAATAGAGGGGGAGGGGGAGCGCAAAATACTTGGAAAAGTGCGAAGGCGAATGTCGACCCTGGTTAGTGGTCAGTGGCTCCATAATGATTGGGCCAGCCAGGTAGGTAAAGAAACATCCATGTTGAGGTCGAACTTCACCTCCTTTGCTTGCTTGGGAAACTCACGCGAAAGCACTTCATAGCTCTCCGATAAAACTCTGATAAGTGAGGGTCTTTTGAGAATGCAAATAGTGCAAATACGTTTTTATCTAGCAAATGCAAGCTGTAGAAGGCTGGAATCAGCAATAATCTACAAATAGCCCGGCGACAGAAAGCTTATAAGTACCTATTCCCAAGCGCTGATTAGCGCTAGGAAACGTGAAATTAGCCGGCAATGGAGTGAGGGGTATCTCTACGAATCAGAAATCACTGTTGAATGTTATCACAAGAAAGATGGATTGTGAGCAAAACATACGTCTCAACCGGGATTCGTACCCGGACCTCTTGCTTCCCGGGCAATTGTGCTACCAGTTACACAGTGTAAGAGTTCCGGTACGATTTCGGGAAGGGCAAAAGTTTTGCTCATAACTCAGCATTATTGTGGAAAATTTCGAAACACGAACTAAACCGTGAAAGAGCAGATATCCACTGAAAACAAGTCACAGCTAAATCATTTTACACACCTGCACTGGCCGTATCTTATGTCGATGCTCGGACTGGTCCTTTGTGCTGAATTCGGGCAAAAATGGAGCTGTCAGATCGAATTCAAACGACATATACTCTGTAAAAAAGCAGCATTTTCTTGAGGAAGTGGCTAAGAGAGGCTTTCAACTTCCCATGGATCTCTAGGTGGAGACCCAGGCAAATTGGCAGAGTAGAGATTAATATTCATAGATATGAGACCAAAACTGCTACGCGAACTTTCTAGGCAGGCTTGAGCGATCAAAGTTGACAGAAGATGCAGTAAAACAGTCAGTTGAGGCATCAAACTGGCTCCAGATCGCCCCTGTCTCAAAAATAAATGTAACATTCGTGATCAGCCCTTCTACTTGCCTTTGTAGCGAAGTTCCAGGTGAAACTAGAAAGGCTGACGCGGTTTGCGGTTAAGGTTAGACTAGCTTGACCCATAACTGACGCTGCACTTCCCACCAACCTTCACCGCTAACGACCTGCTCGGAATGTTCACGTAGCAGTTTTGGTCTCCATAGTTGTAACCAACATCAACATCCATTACTCTATCGATCCATCCCAGTCTCCACTCAAAGTTCCATGGAAAGTTGAAAGCATTCCTTGATGAGAATTAGTAGATTCGAAAGCGTACAATGGAATGCTCGAAACTCGTAGTAGTATGTAGGAGAGAGTCTGACTAATTGACAATATGTCAACAGCAGACATTTCCTACAAATCAACAACACAAATACTAATTGAGGGTTGAATGGAGTAGCTGAGATGAGAAGAGTAGAGAATTTGTAAAGGAGTGGGAGGTGACGGGAAATGGGGTCCGAAAGTGTCTACAAGCAAGCAAACAGCCGATCCGATTATCCCCTTGGCTAATATGAGACATGAGGCGAAGAGGTCGTCGAAACGATCCCATTTCGTTGCTAAGATTGAAATCGTTTCGACACGCACTACCGCAGCGGGGTAACAGCGGCGGCTACGACAAAAAGCCAGCCAAGCACAGATCCCTCCCATCCACACAACACGCTAACAACCACTCAGAGGGGAATTTCTAATGAAGGGAATTCGCTGCCTTCGATAGAGGACGACTGCAGTCGTTAATTAGATAGACCCCAGACAAGTGGGCGCTTTGCAAGTGCTCGGAGAAACTTCGCCATTGCTGGGGTCGTCGAGGGAGGTCGTGGCCAGCTCTTTGCGCGGAACACGAGGAGAGATTTGATTATCGCGTAGGCACACTTAAAAGCAGCGAAAACTGAGATGAAGAGGAAATTTTGAAAAAAAAGCGAGAGAGCATAAATTTAGTAGCTGGAGTGCAACACAAGGTCGCATTTTATAAAAACTAGTTACTTTGTTCAATAGAGTCTCATGTATTTCGCTACTTGAGAAGTTCGGGGCACAATTAATAGCTGCAAAAAATATCGCCAAAATAACAATTCATGGGTACAACGAAGGAAAGTAACACGTTGTTCAAGAAAGGAAGTTGCAAGGTTTTGATTAGTCGGAAAATGCATAGAAACTAGAGAAGCACCTTCGGAGGAACAAGAAAAGGTAGCATTAAACGAGTAACCGCGGATGAGACACTGAAACTCGAAACCAATTGAGCAAACACACTCTATGTACTTACCATTAATATTCATACCAGATTACATGCGTAACGGAACCCTCCCCAAATGAAGGTTTTCTTGGATAAGGGTTCTCTCTCAATTGCTGCTATAGCGCCATGGTAAGAGGCGCGTTTGTTCAGCTCACTGTCTCAACTTCCACCGTAATACTTGACCATTGTGCTCTCCACTCAGAAAACTATTCAGGTTCATTCTTCTTGCATTTCTATCGATGATAAAAACATATTTCGTGACTGAATGAAACCACCGCTTCCGTGAATATGGCAGCTGGACCCGCAACCACAAAGGTAGTGCCACTTTCGTGAATCAGAAGGGTGTCACTGCTCTCCCGAGACCCTATGCTCATACAGTCCGACCTCCTGGCTGGGCTCTGGCCACCAGTTGTTGCGAATGCATTGGTGTGTGAGTCCACCTCGTTCCCAATCCTTTTTCGTTACGCAACTACAGTCTCTCAAAACAATTGAATGCTATTGCAAAATACGGGGACATTGTAATGGCAGTGCATCTGGAACCACGTGGAGCATCCTTCTTTTGCTGAAAACGGGACTAAGCTTGAGCGAAGGAAGAGAGGTAAAGTGGGTTACTGATTTTTATTTTTTCCCGATGTTCCTTTCCTTTCCTACGCTTACTCCTAGGAGATGCCTCCGTATCTTGTATCTCTATATCCCTATATTTCGCCATATCTCCACACACGACCCTTACCAGAAGTGCTTCGGAGAGTCCCTTCCCTTTTCCTTTCCTGATGACCAACATTGCACATTTTCTTGAGCTGAACGCGCACTCAACCAGCAGTGAATCTAACGATCCGAGCTTTTGTTGAAGTTTGAGACTTTTTCGGGGCCACCGAATCGAACTCACTCACCCCAGCTATTAGCTGACTTTCTTCTGATAACCTTACCTGGAGTGGGAAATACTAAATGCTACCACTACTGAAAGAGTACAGATATCGATCTTTTTCAGCGCAGGTACAACATCAGTTTCCCATACCAATTGACGTTCATCTCATTATTCCTAGGGTGCGGGACTTTTGGCTCGTCCGGACTGGCACGCGGCTAGTTGCGCGGCGGGATGCGCGGCGATCTGAACAAGGCAAGGCTTTGCGCGTTATGCAATAGAACCCAACACGTCAAAGCATGTGTAGATTGCGGATAAACTCGGCACGATTCTGTGGTTCGAAAACTTTCCGGGCGCAGTGATTTGATAGCTGCGGTGTCGTGAGGAGGTTTAAGCGTAAAGAGCTGAGAGACAGAACTTTCAGGAAATAGCACTACTGACACAAAGTAAATGAGAAATACTAAAGAATTATGCTAAATTAGTTGCTGCTTTGCTGATTGCGGCGTTCATGTCTTTAAGGGGAACATTCAAAACAAGCGCAATGGTAGGTGACACTAGGACTAAGCCTAGGAGAGGAGAGAAAACCTAGGGAGCACACAAATCGCTCACCCCCCCCCCGCCCAGAATCAGTTATCCTGACCGAAGGAGAAAGGACTTCTTTCTTCTCCACTCTCTATCTTCCCCTCCTTGCTAATCTATCTTCCCCTCCTTGCTAATAATTGGCACTCCTCCTGGAATCCCCCCCCCCCTCCAACGACATGAGCACTAAAACTGGTAAAGCAGCACAATGCCAGTCCATCTCTTCCTCCTGATGTTTCCAAGTTTCCTTACCATCACTGTATCCTCAAATCTCCGTGCGCGTCGGAATGTAATTGAGTGGTTGAACCTTACGGGTTTCATCTGTACACGCTTTGGCGTGTTGAATACCACTGCGAAAACCGGCGAAGTTTGCCTCGTCCGGTTCGCCGCGCAGCTCGCCGCGCAGTTTACCGCGTGCCAACCCGGACGAGCCAAAAGTCCGTCGCCCTTATTCCTACAGGCAGCTTCTCTACTCCGTTGACACAGGATCACACATTTAACACAGTCTCAGAAATGTTCGCTGCGTAGACCACTTTCGGTGCGTATGAAAACCCTGAGGCGTTCCCCACGAGGCCCGTCGCGCGGCGAAGGAAGAGACGCAGAGCGGTCAGGCGTCAGGTTAATTAGAGTGTACCATACTACGTCTCATAGCGCACAGCACGAGCTGCGACTCGTCCTTTGCCGCATTGCGTCTATTCCTTCGCCGCGCGACGAACCGCTTGGGGGACACCCAAAACCCTCAGTTCAAAGAGTACTACAGAAGAGAAACTAGCTTCGGTGGGTTAGCTGTGTAGTAATGATCTGATTTATTTCTAATTGGTGAAGAAGTGTAGTAGCATCACAAAAATAAATATATACTTAAAACTAATTATTACGACTATCAACTTTTCAAGTTATTCATTTTTTGATTACTATTCAAATATTTTTTATTAATTTGGGTCTCATTAGTTAATCAGTTTTTTATTTTCGACATTTTCTACACTAACTTTTTTCGTACCTGCTTTAAACCCTGAGATTCGTACATAATTGAGCTAAATCGATTAGAAAAAACGCCGAAAGTACAACGTTTCCTTCGGTGAAAGTATATGTACATTTATTCTTCAAGACGGTGCTACCATTCTCACAATTTTACATGTTTTCAAATGATCACTTACTAAAATAGTGTTATTTAATGAAATCTTCTGATATAGCTTCATGGAAAACTATAGGCTCGAAAGTATTCACGAGAAACACACTATCAAAAGGGATAGAGGGAGGGGGTAGGAGCGGGTCACGTGTTTTCAAGATTGCATGAGCTTTCAGATTTCGATTTCACGGGGTAGTTCGTTACCGTGCACACGTTTTTCCTTACTTTCTCATCCGAGGATCGTCTTTCAGTGCAAGTCGTATGGAATCTAGATAGTTAAATGAGATGGAATTTACGATGGAATGGCCTAAAAGGCATCATGTCTACAAATT